>VOQK01018522.1:1806-13382 GCA_015052645.1 Benitochromis conjunctus
CCTTCTACTGTGACGAGGAAACTGTGTATGACTCACAACATGCTCCTCGGAGTTCAAGGATCCTGCAACAACATTTATGGCTCCCATTCTGACATACTGTAGCATATGGGAAGACACTATAGATGGATATCTGTGTGTGTTCATGCACATCTCCAGAGTGTCTGGGAACTGTCACACTGTTTATATCACCACAGCCAACACAAACATTTCCACAGCTGCTGTTTGAAACTAAGGCACCACATTCTGTTTTTCACCCAGACACACATCTCTTTGCACGGAGAAATAGTCACAAGACAAAGTTTTGCTTTTTCTAGGCACATTGTGTGAAGGTGTGTAGATAATTTAAGAGTAAAGTGTTCCTGCAACAAAGTCCTTGACCCTCTTTGAAACGTGCTGGTAGCTGTTCTCGGCATAGTGGCAGGAAGCAATAAGTCACCCGCCATCAATGCATCATCAACCTTCAACACATCCACTTTTGTGAACAGGCACACTTCCTGTAGAAGTGTGAAGACAAATGCTTTTGGTTCTTGCTCAGATATTTTAAAGGTCAGTAAACTTTGAATCCACCAAGGTCACTGAGGCAAGAAATGTAATTATTCATGAAGTGCTGATGGCAATGACCAGAAACTTATTGCAAGGCTCGCAGGATCTAAAATCGCAACTGCTTGGCTGACTGTTACATAATTTTAGTTTTCTTTACCACTCTTCTCATTCATCATTTCCCCAAATGTGCAGCTATCTAATCATTAACCTGGAGGGATGGATCGTTTTCCCGCCACCGGATTTACACAACATGACAGTGCGCGGCCTGCAGCCTTCGCCTGACTAAAATAACCATCTGCACTCTGTTTTCTGGGACACGTGCATCCTAATTCACTCGCACTCTTACTACTAACTGCTAACACGGACACACGTATGCATGCTCTAATCTGGGTCAGAATGCTTACTGCGTGAGCACAACATTATTTCACTACTATCCACTAACTACAGTTATTGTGCATGAGCTGATTTCTGCACCAAGCACGCATGGACGTCACTGTGGGTGCATGCATCTACGCTTATGTTCGATTACTTGTGACACTGGTGACATTTGTGAAGACTCCATAAGGAAGGTTAGGGCTATGTGTCTGCCATGTATGTGATGTGTGAAAAAAGAAGGCTGGATCTCCCTCAGCGATGGACTCTGCACTTTATATAATGCAGTTTTATGTATCTATGAAGATGAAATGCATGTATGCAAGTGTGGAAGGAGAATACATTTTGCATTTCAGATTAGGAAGCTGTTGTGTGAGGCTCAAATATCTATGTTCTTCTTTCACATATTCAAGCAAGTGAAGGTGTTTTATATGAGCATGCAAGTGTGTCTCATGTATCTGAACGGGGGGGGGGGATTAACTTTACTCAACCTGCAAACCTGCAATCTACACCTAAAAGCACTTCTCCTTTGCTCACACTCTGCATGTTCTCACATGTCTGTGGCACTTCTTTTTCTAGTTACTATGACATTTACTCACTGGTTTTCCCATATCAATAATGCAGGATTATAATTGCTCCCCTTTGAAGTGGCTGTTTAAATAATCCAAGGAGGATTGCTCTTGGCATCCCATTTTTGGCTCAGTGGGGAAAAAAAAAATAAATCCTGAATTTAGAGGTTGAGGCTGAGAAGAAGTGTTAGCTACTGGAGGTAGTTAGCTTTAATCTTTCTGAGTGGAAATCTGCTCTGCTGTGATTAGTGTCTACAGTGTGTTCACATTGCGAGGAGATGCAGAAAAGGGGAGAATTCTGATGGAGCATTACATTAAAAATGAAAAAGTTAGCTCATTGATCTGTGAGGCTGTGCACTCTCTGGGAGTAGAACACTACTTTATTGCAGTCCGAGTCGTGCTCTCAGTCTTGCATTGTGGCATTTAAACCACTGCTTAAATCAAACCTGCATTGCATTTTGGTCTAAAGATATTACAGCTTACAAAGCAAATAGACCCGTGTTGATTCTTATGCACAACAATGACAGCAAGCCCTAACATTCTCTTCTACTTCCAGACCCCTCTGTACCATAGCTGCCCTTGAACTTCAGCATTAGTTCACATCATTTATGGTTAGTCGACCAGAAAAATGCACCACTGAACTGCAAAACAGATCTTTAGAAATTCAAGGTACTCCAGAAATAGTCGTTTAAAAAAACAGATGGATTTGGAGACTGGACTTTGTTAATGTATATATGTGATAATTATATCTTTTTTGTATACACTGGGGGTTTGATGAGGTCAGAGTTCAGTGCCAGTGCAGAGAGAGATGGATGAGCTTTTGGGACAGCAATTGAAATGCACGAAAGTGCGTCAGGATGGCGAATAAAGGGAACATCAAAGTGGTTGCTGGTGAGTGAATAAATTATCAATGTGGGATTTTTTTGTTGCGGAGACATGCTCCTAATGAGCGTACTGAATAGCAGAATAGTGGTATTAAATAATCATCTTCAGCGCCTGGTCTGAGCGAGCTGGCCCTGCCAAAACCCTGACTGCAACATTTCATAGAATTAGACAGAATCTGAGCTGTCATACTGGTTTACAATACCAACCTTGACAGCAAAGAGATGAGAGGCTCTGAACAGACAGCGGTATCAAAACAGAGATGAAGCTGTTTTCTGCCCCAGTTCTTTGCTTCCCAGCCACACTGATTCATCTTGTAGACAAAGAGTTCAATATTGGATGAGCTTGCAGACTCAGACCAGAGCAGGAATCCGAGGGAGTAAAGTGTTTCATGCTATACTGCACTCTCCTGATTTGACCATTATAGAAATATGTAAATAAACCTCAGCAGAGTGCCAGCCGTGCAGGAGAGTCTAATTGGGAACGTGACAGAGATGTCATAGGTCTTGATGAATTCTTCAGCGGCCAAAAACAATGGCATCATTCAAATCCCCACACTGTAGCTCTTTTCGTTTGGCAGATTCATCCTGGATGCACTTTGAGCCTCATTGTTTATTGAACAGCTAAAATTCATCCACTTTGGCAAATGAGGCATAAACTATTCATGAGTCATTAAACTCAAAGGTTGGACAAGTAAACGGCACTTTATGTTGAAACGGAAGCAAACAGAAATGCACGTGAGGAACGTATTCAGGTTCATGTGAATAATTTTAGAAGCACTGCCGGGAGCTCTTTCGTATCTCTGAATCATGTTGCAGCTGAGGGTCGAGCTTTGGTCAGGTGTCTGGCGGTGGACGAAGACCCTGAGGGGACAGAGCATGTGAGTCATATGATCCAGGCTTCACACAGACAACTACAGACAGACTAAAGCACAGCAGAAACAAAGACCCGCAGTGTAGTATTTCTGCTTTGGCATGGCAGCGAGGAGTTCTCCATTAATCTGTTTTATGAAGCTGTTTCACCAAATTGTGCCAGTAGAGTCGTTTGTCAGAGGCCCCCCCTCTGGGAGCCCTGTGCCTGTTCTGGCAGTATAAGAGATGCTGTGGAGGCACATGTATACTTGAGTCACACAGCATGTACACAGCATATATTACAGAACACCTACAGCTGCAGAACAATTAGAAGCAAACACATTTTTGGCAGTTTGTGTAGAAACTTGAGTTTGGAGTGGATGACATCCCTGTGGCTTACAAAAGAAAAGAAAAAATCCATAATAACATTTTTCAGCATATTGTGATTAATCACTAGAAAAAAGGAGTGCACTGCCTCATCTGTATTTAGGCTTAAGAAAATCTAGCTTGTGCTGGGTGATGCTGGTCGTTCCCAGATAATGTAGTGCAGCCATTTCACCCGGGAGAGTGGGGTTCAAATCCTGCATCAAGTCAAAACTGATCACTGAAACTGTAGCCATATTAATCACACATATATAGCCATTAATACATGATGTTCTTGTGATTTGGGGCCTTGCCCACATTTCTACACACTGCAACAGCATCTACACTCCTTAATCATTGTTTGAAAGTGCTTAATGTCCACTTACACATATGGTTAGTCTTAACAAGATGGGATTTTAGAGTCTACATTCATACTTTTAGCTGGCTTAAGTCAAACAGTATGCTGGCAGGGGCAGATGAAAACAATATTTCAAGGTTTCTCTGTTCACGAAAAAAACCACCAGACTGCTACTTTTCTAGGTTTATCTGATGTGTTGCTATCAGATGGGGCTCTCAGATTTTCACTGTATGATTATCATGACTGTTTTCACATTAATGCTGTTATTGAAACTGTGACAGTTTATCCTGTTTATCATCTTAGTTTAGTACATTAGGGTATAACATTTTCTAATTAGTACTGAGACTGATGGGAAAACTTGTGCCTGTAATTATTCAAATTCAGGACAACTTGAAATAAGCTGAAGAAAGTTGTGTTAATCTTGACCTTTTTCTACACAGAAAGTTAAATGTTTTTTATGAGGTTTTATTTGTTTTTTCTTCTCCTTTTAGCTGGTCCAATCATTTGTCGCAACAGCAGATCATCTACCTCCATCCAGGCCTCAACCAGTCCAGTATGGATTTATTCTAATCCACATATTGACTGGGCAGAAATTTTACTTGGCAATCCCAGATGCAAATCTCCCCTTAAATCTGGACTTTGGGCCAGCACAAGGAGTACACTAGCTTGGTTGTTTGATCCACTTCAGTCCACAAGCTGAAGTATCCTTGGGCAAGTTAGCGAACCTTGAGTTTCCCCCAATGCATCCATTGGAGAGTGAGTGTGTGTATGGATGAAAACACACTTAGGCATTGATAAAAGCAGTGTATGAGTGTGTGTAAGATTGAGTGAATAAGACTTCTAGTAGAAAGCACTTTGTGTGCTCATCTGAGTAGAAAGGGGCGATGTAAGTACCAGTCCATTTACACTGGCTTGTGCCCCCTCCTCCCCACCCTTAATAGATGATTTCCCTTTTCAGAGGGCCAGAAATAACAGGCCTGTGCTCTGTGGAAAGTGATTGTCCTTACATTATGTGTAGCCACCGCCCAAATGGCCAATTCTGTAAAAAAAAACAAAAAAAAAAACAACCTTTAAACCATCTGTCCTCCTTTGGTGGAGCTTCATTTAACCCTATTAGGATTTATCCTCTGGGGACCAAGCACAGCAGCATTAATTTCAATTTGAAAAACAAAATGTTATGCTCTTAAAAGTGAGGGCGCAGATCACTGCAGTCTTGACCAGTCAACATAATCTGGAAGACATGAATAAACGAGTCAAATTGGACTATATCTTTCAGTCTGGACACAAACGTGGATGTGGTGGGCCAACCACAATCCCTACAAGCATGCTTAAAGCAGTTTTTGTCAAAAGCATGAGAACAATAGCGTGAGCGGGACTTCTTTCTGTCTTTGCACAGGCAGCAACCTTCTCTCTGTGATTATGAAATAAACAGTCTTGTCGTGTACAAACCTCGCTGCCTGCCGAGGGCAAGGACTTTTTTTTAGAAAACACTCTTGGGCACACAGAGATCTGCAGAAACATACTGCTGCAGCGGCACACACACACACACTCGTACTCACACTCACACATATTCTTTGCATACTGCAGAAGACAATAAACTAACAGGGCTTTTGGGATGCTGGAAAAATAAGAGATACTCCACCCACAAACATCAAGCCTAGAAAAATGTCCACTTTAATCCTCCGCAGTTCAAAAACAGAAAAAAAAAGCATAAATAAAATTTTAAAAATCCCTCCACCCACTCCAGCCAAATGAAGTGGACTTAAATGGGAACCCACTGGGGAAAAGGAGAGGCTACAGCACATTTGCACGATTCATTTCAGCTGGAAATCATATTAGCATTGCAGACTGCCGAAGCCTGAAGCTGAACTGAACCATGGAGATGATTTAAAGGAAAAAAGGGGTTGAGAAACGAAGTGTTGTGGTAAATAGGGTCTGTGTACAGGCTTGCTGTGGCGATACAATGGGAGATGATGGCGGGCAGTTGTTGTAAGGAGTCGTATTGAGCAGATGAAAAGAAACAGAGGTGCTTGACAGTCTGAAGACAGATGAGCAGGAGAGGTGGGGGTTATGTACTTGGCATTGGAACAGAAAATAAATTGGTATGTTGTACGCAGAGCAGAGAGGTTAGCTGGAGTTCAGCAGTGACGGGAGTCCTCAATATCTTTGTCTTCTGACAGGAGAGCTGGCTGGATGTCAAAGACACAGGTTGATGCTGTTGAAAATGCAATCTAACAAAGAACTTGGTTTCACTTTTTCATTTAGTAAAGTTTATTTTAACCATGATAGCATAAATGACATAAAATACAATCACAAGAAATCACATGAAAAACGGAAAATGTGTCGATAACGCCTACCCTGATGCAACATAAGGAAAATTAGACCTAAAGTACATCTTTAACCTCATATTTAAATACACAATGACAACAAAACATATAAATAATAAACCATTCATGCCAATTGCAGCTACAGATGAAATCTCAGATTTTAAACCCTCACACTAAACCGTCATTGCAATGTTGTTTCTGTGCCATTTTTTAAACAGTTTCAGTGTGCTTCACAGTCCAGAAGCTAAACCTCTGTTTAACAGAAATACAGTGACATTTCAGATCTCTTCTAACCTTGGGTTTTCAAAAAATATAATTTCCTCTTGATTTGTATTCGTTATCATTCGTCTTAAACAAGTTATGATGACTGGGGTGCAGTTCCTCATTTTGGGGTCTGAGTAGTATAAGGAATTGAAGGCCATGCCATTAAAGTTCCAGGAATTTTTCCAGGCCACACTTGTAAACATGGGGAAGAATTACAGCCTCAAGCAGCAGTGGTTGGGGGTCCAAGTAAACCATGAGAGCATGGTAATTTGGTAGCATTAAATGAGCTGAATGTGACACGGGCACAATTTACAATAAAAAAGGTGACGTAGTGATTTTAGAGACACGTTTCTTTTCCTCACTCCTTCTCATAAGTGACACCAAAACTGGATGCAAATCTGATTTCGCCTGCATTTTAAATACTTTGCTTAAGTTTGATCAAGCAAATGTTTTGCATACAGCACTAATTACTGGATGTCACTGCACACTTACTGACTCATCTTAACAACATCTAAAACATGGGATTTCCAGTATGCAAAGGAAGCCTGTGCGGGTTTTGGTCCCAGTTAAACGAAGACTTAAGGGGATATTGATGTTAGTTGACTTTGCATATTTTAAAATGCACAGAATGATTGACTTCCAGCGCTGTTTATAGCTTTTTTTTTTTAGCACACACCAGTGGATGTGTTGATATCTCGAAGTGACCATGAGTTAGGTCCATATTATGAATAACTTGCTCTGAATCGCTGGCAAAATTTCAATAAACTGACATAAAAAAATAAACTACTGAGCAATTTCAGAAAAGCAAAAGTCTGTAGACAGTTCTCGCTCATTTTTGGGGTGGTGAATGGTTCAAGAATTTACATTTTTAAAGGTGAAAACAGTGGAGCAATGATACAGGTAATTTAAATTGGTTATAATAAAAGAATATTAACTCCCTGCTAAGGAGTTTTCCTGCTTTTTTCCAGGTTATTGCAAAAACATTAACTTGCTTATTATAGTGCAACATATGGTTTTAGGGTCTGAGTATTGGTGAAAGTTTCAGGTTTGCAGGTCTTTGGTTTTTGCTGTACAAACACTTTTAGCGGCGCTTTAATATAATGCCGCCCTGCAGATGGATGGATGCAGATGCATACACCTTAATGAGTTATTTAATCACACTGAGTAAAAAAAAAATCACAGACTACCTCATATAACCATAAGTTCATAAGTGAATCAGCAGTAAATGAGGGTTTAAGAGAACCAGGGTCACACTTCAGGGTTGTTACATTAATGATTATAAGAGGCTCCTTGTTTTCTTGACAACTGTGTGTGGGGAAAATGGGTTATGCTTGCTTTCTTTTTACCTTTAATGCTCTGGACCAGATGTTCCTACTAAAGTAAATTGACCCTGCTAACTGCAGTATATCGCATAACATTACACCCTCACAGCTGCTGCTTTTGACTGGCACTGATTTCTGCATCTTAAGATCTGGTGGAAACCGATCCATGTGTGTCCAAATCTAAGAAATTAGGACACACAGGTTTTCCTGCAGCTCCGGTTTCATGGATGAATTAAGCAGGTGGAAATCTATTGTGATGAGAAGAGGAGACCCTATGTTGTGTTCCCAGGACATAAGAGTCCCCAAGGGTTCAAAGCAGCAGCTCACCTGTAGACAAGCTGGCTCATGCTAAGACAGTGGATTCCGCTGAGAAGATGGGAAGAGTTTCCAAAATAAAGCACATATTGGATATTTATCTAAGAATATCTTAGAAAAAAACTCATCAATCAGCTTTAAACATGCTTTAAATCACAGGAGAATAGTTACAATACTTGCAAATGACTGTAAGGTATAACCTCAGTTACTTGGACACGAGGTTACAGGTGGGTTTGTAATCTATTTTAATGTTTAAGCAATTCTTTAAGTTCATTTATTGACTTTTTTGTTACCGCCTTACAGTAAGGTTTCAGGTTTCAACCTCTTGGCCCTCTTGGCAGGGGCCTTTGTGTGTGGAGTTGTATGGTCTCCCTGTGTCTGGGTGGTTTCATTAGACCAAGCAATGTTTTTTCCATTCTTCTGTTGTCAAATCTTGATGTGCCCATGCTAACTGTAGCTTCAGTTTCTTGTTCTTAGCTGGCAGAAGTGGCACCAGATGTGGTCTTCTGCTGCAGTAGCCCATCTGCTTCAATGTACATTTTTTGGGTTGAAAGATGCTCTTCTGCATACCCCGGTTGTAATGAGTGGTCATTTCCATTGCCTTACAATCACTTCAAAACAGCCTGGTCATTCTCTGGCCTCTCATATCAGCAAAGCATTTTCTTCCAGAGAACTGCCACTCACTGAATATTTCCTCTTTTCAGGCAATTATCTATAAACTCTGGAGACAGGTCTTTGCAGAATTTTACATGCACATTTGCATGTTGGAAAAACTGCTAATAAAGGATTCTGTCCCGAATCAATGGCATGAGACACAATCATGAAATTCTATTAAAGAATAGTAGCATGTCTTTTAAAGTGATTTTTATAATTTAAAACAGTATTTAAGTTAACAAAATAACAAGTTGTAGTTGTTACTTTCAAACGGTCAACAAACTAAAAATGTGCAGTTTTCTGAACAGTTGTTTTTCTTCTGTTGAGCTTGAAAAAACTACTTTGCACATGGACTGTGTTTTAAAGTTTGAAATAAGGTTTTTATATCAGGCGCAAATGGCCAGAGCGTCAAGAAATGACTTCATCGGATGTCGCGGGCCCCCCCTCGCACAGCCCCTGCCTTCCCGGTCCCTGTCCTGAACCTTTACTGTTGTGGATCGTTTCTCGAGCCCCCGCTGAAGCAGAGAGTGAGCCCGCCGCGCGGAGCGCTAGATCGGGCTGTGCCGGTGACAGTACCAAACACCTTCAACTTGAGCAGCGGCCGTGGATCAGCAGCACATCAGAAGCCGCTGTGGACTGCGCGGCTTTGGGAAAAGAAGCGGACTGTAACTACAGAGAAAGGACAGCAGAGTCGATTTTTATTGGCGTGTTGGTGCTCTCTGAAAAAGTTGTATCTGCTCGGGACGCACAAGACATCCACTGCTGAAGGAAATATCCCCGCACGGGTTGGTTGTAAATAACATCTTTAAATGTGAGCAGATCACGCAGTGTGCAACAGAGATTGAGTGGGTGTTGTGTTTTTGTGCTGTATTTTAACAGAAGGATTAAGGACTTATTGACTTTTATCAAGCGTCCTCAAACTGCTTTATACACGGATGCAAAAATAGAAATAGGAGTAGTTGTTGAAGTTTAGTCATAATTTAATGGCAAATATGAATTTTGCTAAAACCTGCGTGGATATTTGTGTAAAAGTGGGCTTTGATTGTGCAGAGTTGCGTGGTTAGAGTAGGTATGGCTTACATTCTAGCTGCATGATCAATTGGTTTATTGACAGTTTGATCTGAGTACTTGTGCAGTTAATCCACTTGAATGCAGTGATTTGCTTTACGGGAGTCTCCTCAGGTTTTCTTCCTCATGAGCTGGTGTGTGTGTGTGTGTGTGTGTGTGTGTGTGTGTGTGTGTGTGTGTGTGTGTGTGTGTGTGTGAGCGAGAGAGAGAGAGCGTGTGTGAGAGTGTGTGTGTGTGTGAGAGCGAGAGAGAGAGAAACAAGAGAACAAGCTTTACTGTTATCTCCATCCAGCTGTGTCAGTGAATAGGGGGGCTGCCCCTTGGAAATGGCATACATACACACTTATTCCTTCAAACCGCGTTTCCTGTTATGGCAGTTTTCCTCTCTGAAAATGCACAGCCAGTTTTGTTTGTATTATAAAGACAGAAGTGGATGCGAGCGGATGAAGCGAAAATGATGAAAAGGAAAGGTCAGACAAAGAGAGAGGGAGAGCTCTCATAGCCATTTGTTTTATGCTCTCAAGGCCTGCTTTAATTTATGGATTGGGTTTGAGTTGAATTGGAAACACCCAGGGTCTGATTGGACCATAAATAATCCCCACTGGAGTAGATATAAATGCTGAAGGAGCAGCGTGTCTGAGATTCTCTCCATCTCTTTCTCATCTGCGGTGAACCCTCACAGATGATTGATGCGTTGGATGTCCTGTTGTCACAGCTGTACGACTTTAGCTGAATGCAAACACGAGGACAACCACGCATGAATGAATGCATGCACGCTGCAAATGTGAATTTGTGAATGCTCCGCACGCACATATTCCATCCTCTCCTGCACAGACTAGTAGCATCACAGCACCATGATGTGCCCAAGCATCATGCTCCCTCTCCGGGAGAACCTGTATCATGCTGCTCTGTCACCGCAACACAACACAGCTAAAGAGAAGGGGGAGAGGGGGATTCGGTAGCAGTGGGAGGTAATAACCAACCTGTCAGGCCATTAGGATCGAAGTAGCTAAAGAGGTGGATGGAGGACAGGTAGGGGAGGATGGTTGTGATGCCAAGGGATCATTTAAATCACATGTCCCCTTCAAAGCAAGTGAAACCCTGAGGGGGTGAAATGTGAGGCAGCTAAGTGAGAACATCACCAAAGTCATGGTTGCTTTAACAGCATCTTGTCCTCAAACGGTTTTCCTTGTCTCCTTTCCTCCTCCTGTTTTCCCTTTTTAACAAGATTATGAAAATCCTTCTGCCTCTGCGGTCGAATAAAGCGACCTCCCATCTTTTTTTATTACATTAACAATTACATGTGAAAAACTAGATCACAGCTGGAGGCGCAATCACAGCTGATGTACATCTGCCAACACTTGAGGACGATGAAACATGTTCAAAATGTCGCTCCAGCCTCGCCAGCTTAATTTGCCCATTAGATAATCTCAGCTGAAAGTGACACTTACATAAACGTGCTCACACACACACACACACACACGGGCAGGTCTGTGCACACAGATGCACACTTACATAATATGTGAAGGAGAATCCCTCGTGAAGCAGCAAACGTCATTATCCCACAACATTAAAACCACTCACAGGCGAAGTGTTTGACTCCTGGCATTCATGTGGACATTAATCACTACCAATCTAAACGTGGTTGTTGACTTAGAATCCCTCACAAACACCTTGTTCAACAACAG
>VOQK01018528.1:4925-21721 GCA_015052645.1 Benitochromis conjunctus
AAAGTGAACGGAGCTTGTCAAGCCTTCATCGCCCGATGAAGATCCGAAACACACCGACACTCGCTGCATGGAAGCATCCCAACATTCGTGCACATGAACTCTCAAGTACAGTGAAATGCACAGAGCTGGCGTGAGGAAGCACACAATTGCAGCGTCCCAGCATGTAGGAAACAGCTCATGGAGACCTGGCCAATAAACACTTATAATAGCCAGGAATTTGGCATTGCTTCAGCCGTTATTATATGGCCCCAAAGTCTCCTTTTTCTCACAGCACACTCAATGATGGTTGAATGGAAGCAAGCCAGCGAGACAACATGTGGTTCTGACTAGTCCGACCAAGAGGGGGCATGTAAATATTGATTGTTTCAATATATTGGCAGAAATGGAAACAATGTAGAGATGTAATCTTTTATCAATAACAGGAGCGGCGCGTCGCCTGCCAGCTGAAATTATTGCTGCTCGGGCCAAATAAACAGTCACGGAGAAACTCCCGCCGAGCTGAAAATGTAAATGTCGAGGGCGCTTACGACTCTGGCTCTTTTTCACTCTCGCTCCATTGCTCTTCCAGTCGGCCCTCAACTATTCTCGGTCGCCTCTTTTTTTTCCTTCTTTTTTTTTTAAGTCTACGCTTTCTGCCAAATTCCATCTTCTCCATGAAACATAAACATTCCAAAAATGCATAAATAATTCCAGCAGTGGGGGGTTTTAGGCTGTGAAAGCTAACAGAGGCATTGACCTTCACTCCAATCGGCTATTTAGAGTACAGCTGGGGAAATAAAGAATATAAGTCTAAAAAGGCCAAGGCTAAAGGTTTTAGCTGTCTGACCATTTAAAGGCTATATTTGGTATCTTAAATAAAGTATCTTAAAAAAAGGTGATAGATCACAACCTATGTTATGGCAATGCTCAGGATATTGCAAAATGTTAAAAATCGCAATAATATTGTATCGTCAGTGAAGTATTGCGACAATATTGTGTCATGGAGTGTCTGGTGATTCCCACTTCTTGCTACTAGCATGAAACATTACATAACATGCTATAAAAACAACATTACAATGACATGAGTGGCTATGTATAACGCAATAAATACCACCATATTTATAAATTCTCTGTTTTAGAGTATGTAGCATTTTGGCTAGTTTGTTTTATTTTATCTGTAAGTAAGCTGGTGTGTTCAGTAAAAGAGCTCACATAAACCTGTTGTACTAACCAAATGACAGACAGATAATGTTATCGAAGGTTACAAATGCTATGCTAGCTTTTAGCAGCTAAGAAATATGTTTCCTTAATATCTAGCTGGAGATGAAAACACATTACTTTTAGCAGAATGCCAGAAAAAAAACTGCTAATGCTAATCTATTAAGCTGAATTTTTACAAAGTCAGTTGTCAACTGTTAGGAAATATCAGATATACTAGAGTAAGAATACTGTATGCTAATGCTCACAGCTTGCTTTGCTGCCCTCAAGTGACAGAAAAAAACAATACAAAGCCATTTTTAATTTACAGGTAATTTATGTCTTTTTTTTTAGCACCACAAGTAAATATTAAACATTCCTGTACTGCAGTTTGTTGCATCTATTCTCGTACTTAGCGACATCTATAATCTTTCCACAGAGCAACAACAGCAGAAATGTAGTCAGGCTTTGTTCACCATCTTTCTTCATTCTAAGCTTTCTATTCAGGTACGCTCAGTTAAATGACTGAGCAAAAATAGTCCTGCAAGTTCCCCTGGAACGCCATTCTGAAAATAACTTGGATAAATTCACTGGAAATACATTTAACGCCTGCGCATCCTGGCATGCATTTACTAGATGAATGACACACTTCTTAGAACTGGATGAATGACTTAACCCTGAATTTTTATTACCGAGTGTATCCACTATCATGGACATTTTCCTTAAAACAAGAAAAGCTATTTTACCCTGAGCAAAGGGCCTTGTTCTTTACTACAGTAAATGTCCTTACACATCCTTTGTGTCATATAGATGACTTATCAGAGAGAACCATCTATGTATTCAGCAGTGGTCAGGCCTATGTCAGCTTGTTTTCCATGAGTGATGGAGTAAGTAGCTGTAATAAAATGCTTCTAAGAGGCAAGTGACCTTGGCCACTATCTGCATCCACATCGACCTCGTCTTTAATTGCGAGGGCTGCAGCACAGATGAAGAGACTTTTGTGAAAATACCTCCTTGGCAGACTATGTATCAAGTCCTCACAATAAAAACCCCTTTTTACTCTTTTTGATTACTGCACTTGGCCGGTTACCACTCAATCAATTTGCTGAAATGAACTTTAGTTTAATCAGTTTTTTTTTTCCCAGTGAATCAAAGGCGGTTCAGAAGGCCACGGTATCTGGGAGAGAAAATTGGAAAGAGGGAGGGAGGGCATGATTGAACATTAAAGGTCATCACGTCTCCTATCAGATTTCTTATCAGCCCTTTTTTTTCTCCTTCCAGCCTGGTTTAAGGAAGTCGGCATTTGCTGATTGATGTTTTGTAAAAGACCTAGCTCCTGAATCCTTGCTCTTTCAGCTTCAAAGGAAGTGCGTTGTGCACTGAAACTACCAGAGCCTTGAAATAGCAGAGGCTATTCAAACAATCTAAGCAGGTGGACTGTATGTGTTCTCTAGGCCACTGCACAGGAGTGATTACTTAAACACCTTTTAAGAAATCTGCAAACACCAACAGGTCTTACCTCTCTGCCTCCAGGCGCATCTCTTCCCGCTTCTGTCTCCTTAACTCCCTGCGCCGCTCAAAGTCCATTTCCTCCATGATTGTGCCCTGTGTGGTGACATCATAAAGAATAGACATTAATTCACTTAGTGAGCAGCCAGACAAAACTTTTTTTTTCCTGATATATTTATCTCCAAACATTTAACGCTATAGTCAACCTCTGTATTAATATTTTTACATACTCTAATTACTTCTGTAAATTTATTGTTATATTTGTTAGCCATGGGACTGTCATTCCCACCATGGAATTGAGAGATAAGGCAATGCGTGTGACTCTGTGATTACTTCTAACAGTGATATTCATGTCTGTCTGGTGTTAAAACCGCTGTTACTACGTCAGCCGCAAGTGGTGCCGAATCAACCAAGGCTAAAATTTATAAGAACTAGAACTTTAAACACAATCTCTTTCTGCAAGCAATGACAACGACGAGTGTGAGGCCATGTCCTCCTGTTAAGTGACACAAATCTGATGGGAATCAAAGTCAACAAACTGCAGAATCAGGGAGAAAATGATAGAGAAAGCTGTATGAAGGAGGAAAGGAGAAGCCAAGGCAGGATGTTAACTCCATCCCTTAAGAGAAACCCTCACTAAAAATACTCTGGAAGGGTACGTGACAGGCTGCGCTTGTGAGGCCTGAGACCACCCAGGAGCTGCTGAGCTTCCCATCACACATCTCCGTGCTAAATCAAAAAAAACATCCACTATACACCGGGAGGCATAGCAAACAAATGCTAACCGAGCATTTGATTGAAAAAGATGAGAATAAAGTGATATTTAAAGACCAAGAAAGTGGGGAAAGAAACACCGCTTTAAAACGCTTTTGGAAAGGCAAAAAGGAAGACAATCATGCATGTCATACCTTAGTTTAGACTTCAAACAATGTATTTTCCCTTCACACCATACCTCCTCACAATGCCTTCTCCAAGCAAATGCACCAACTTATAGTGATAGTTTCCCACAATCCCGCTTCAGCTGACAGAAAAGGCGAATGCTTCTTCTTCTTTCCCCTCCCTGCTAGTCGTCCCTCCCTCCATCCCTCAGTGACCCCCCCCCCCCAAGTCGCTCCTTCCTGAGCCCTCTCTCTATCTCTCCAGCTAACTTTTCCTCTGTTGTTTACTGCCATGTCAGAGCTTGGCTGAGCTGTTTTCGATTTCCTGTGTATTCTGCCTGCTTTTTCTTCCGTCCCCATAGTCTACTGCACATCAGGTACACGCAAACACACAAGCAGGCTAACGCTACAGCAACGAGCACATGCATGGGAAATGCACAGAAGCGACATTCTCAAAGAAACCACGAGGACAAGAGGTCCCGCTAACACTCACCCTCCCCACTGCATCTTCTCACCCAGTGTCCTCCTCCCCCCTTTTTCTGAGCCTGTATAGTAAACACAGCCCTGCCCCTGCACTGCGAGAGCTCTTTTGTGACAAGAAGGAGATTTTCTAAACACCGCAAGAATTCACCGTCTATGTTTAGACGCACGCTTAGTGTCATTTGTGAAACCGTGGGGAGGCAAACTGCATTTGGACGTGGGGCTATTCGTACAACTGTAATTAAGACGAAATGAGAGCAATAACTAAAAGCGACAAGGCCTCCAAACATCACCAGTCTAATCACATACTTCCTAGAAGTAGCGACGCCAAGGGAGACAAACTTATTAGTAACACAAGCACTGCTGCGAATGAATTTGAAGTTATAGATGCAAATAACGCATGACTTATTCATTCTTGGTGTTTGGATTATACAAAAAAAATGAGCTATGGATCCTTTTTAAAGACACGTCATTTACTCTTATGAAATGATCTGTAGGTAAAATGAAAATGAAAACTTAAGCGGATTACATACCAGAGATTTAAATGAATAACAAACCTGAGATAATAGTGTTTTAAACTGATTTATGATGTGCGGATGGGGCTGCTCTCTGAATGAAGCAGCAGCAACATGGGGGGGGGCTGTGTTGCACACTGACAGAACGGGCCCTCAGCGAGACGTCACAGAGTAACTGTGTACTGAAAATCACTGAGAGGACCACCCACACTTTGCAAAAGCTAACAGAGGCAGAAGAAAAAGACGGTATTCCATAAAACTGAGCAAACTAAAGTCACAAGTTTGCGACATTTTTAGACCTTTTGTATAAGTTCAGACTGCCTGAGCCTGTCCGCCGTAAGACATCTTCAACCTTTGCTGCATCAGACCATTTACTCTACCGTTTATCTCCATCTTTCCACCTCCCTTCTGTTTGTCTGTCTTTTTCCTTCTCTCCTCCCCCTCTTTTTTCTTTCCCTGTCGGCCCCAACCTTCTACAATGGCTATAATGACACATTTACCAGTTAAATTACTACCTGTCGAGACTGCCAGACCCTGGCAGAGACCCAGTGTCTAAGTGCCAACCTCTTGAAAAGCCTTAAAATCCAAGTTGATTTTATCCTGACAGCCACTGGTATTACACCACGTTCTAATGCCTCTATCGTCTCGTGAGGTCTCCAGGTAAAAGCCCCCAAACAATGGACTCCTATCGGCCAAATGAGGCAAAGAGTAGATCAAGCAAAAGTCTGGGAGCTGGGCTGAAGACTAACAGGCCAGCAGCGCAACATCTATTTTTGGCTTTGGCAAAATGTTCCTAAGTCTGGTTTAGTATTCTGTGAGAAGAGAAGAGTGCAGCTTTTTGGTCAGATTTGTTACTGTGATACTCGGAGCAACTATCCCCTCATAACCTTTAGACAAGCACATTAATCTCCACGTTATGGTTATGGAGCTATGTGAGGAATGCTCCGATTCACCCTCTGATGTTAGCAGAGGGGACTTGAAAGAGTCTTCAAAGTACTCAGTCACATGGCAGTTACACTCAGCTCAGCTCCTCCTAACCCTATTCCTATTTTGGTTGCTGAATAAGGGGAATTAATGTGAAGATAAACAAGTAAAAACTAGCTTTGCAAGAGTTATTTGGTTGCCAGCTTCAAGATTAGCAAATGAAAGAACAAAGTTAGCTTGTTATTCCCAGGATTGTTTTTTTTTTTTTTTAAAGACCATTAGTTAAAAAGAATTATGATGTAATCTGTTTCATACACAAATTAAACAGTAGCTATTTTTTATAAGAAAGACAAAGCTAGTTCTGCAATTAAGCAAAAAATTAACTCTGTCTCAGATGGTGTATTTCTGCACTTACACTTCCTATTCACAGTGTCTAAAAGAGTTCACACTGTTAAGTATAGCTACATGCCGCGCCAATATTACTTATACCAGTCAAGTGGACCTCTTCCTATCCTAAATTTTTATTAGAGTAAAGAAAGGAGAGAATGTAGCTAGGTCATCCATGCTAATAGTGTTGCTACTGTTAGCTAGCTAACTAGCAATAGCAGATTCTGATCAGTCACTGATGTTTTGGTGACTTTTAGAAAAACGTTTGGTGTACGAGTCCATTTAATTATCATTTACATTAGAGGAATTTAGCTAACTAACTTTAGTTAGGTTAGTAAAGAGAAAAGTTGTGAAGACTTTTAAAATGTGGTAGTTTGAGTCACACAAATCACATGTCAAATAATTAGATTTGATACACTCTGTTAAAATTAATTTAACATCACTTACATGTAGTGGAAGTGGTGTACTACAAAAAAGTATGCTGACAGATATATAGTGAGTTGTTAGTATACCACCATGCTCGGCAATTATAATACAGAAGTTCTGCATTTTAGCGTGCTTACGTACCGATCACTTTATTGTAGTATACCTGGTCAAGCAAATCCATATCTGATGAGCCAGACACACGACAGCAATGCAGTGCATTTAGGCACGCACACATGGTCAAGATGACTTGCTGAAGTTCAAACTGAGCATCAGAATGTGGAAGAAAAGTGATTTTAGTAGCTTTGAACATGGCATGGCTGCTAAAAAATGGGCTATTTCAGAAACTGCTGAGAGCAGAAGAGCATCTCTGAGCACAACGCGTGAAAGCTGATTTGCCACAGAAGAGGACGACCACACTGTCAGCCACTCCTGTCAGCAAAGGAAAAAGGAAACTGAGGTTCACCAAAGTTAAACAAGAGAAGACTGGAAAACCTTTCCTGGTTTGAGGAGTCTTGACTTCTACGACATTCTAGGACAGGGTCAGCATTTCCATGAAAGCATGGATCAGTTTTGCCTTATATCAGTGGTTCAGGCTGCTGGTGGTATAACAGTGCGGGGGATATTTTCTTGGTACACTTAGTAATAACTGAGCATTGGTCATTGCCACAGGTTACCAGAGTAGTATTGCTGACCACGTCCACCCCTTTATGACCACAGTGTACCCATCTTCTGATGTTTGCTTTCAGCAGGATAAAGTGACATGTCAGAAAGCTCAAATCATCTCAAACTGCCTTTTTGAACATGACAATGAGTTCACCGTTCTCAAATGGCCTATGGACCTCAATTCAGTAAAGCATCTGCAACAACTGTGTGATGCTATCATGTCAATAGGCATCTCTGAGAAATATTTCCACTTCCTGCATAAATCTATGTCACAAAGAATTAAGGCAGTTCTGAAAGTCAAAGTCAACCTGGCATTACGAAGGTGTTCTTAATAAAGTGTAATGTTTGACTTTTAGTTAAATTAAACTGTATAACACTGCAAATGCAAACTACAGTGTGGAGTTGCAAATCTGCATATACACGTATACATGTATGTATATATACACGTATATACACACATATACATACACACACACACACACACACACACACACCTACACACACACACACATATATACATGTGTATATCTCACAAAGTTAGAACATAGAAGCAAAAACTGCCACAAATACTGTAGCTTGTAGCTCTACAACACGGTGCTCTGACCTCTTCAGTTATGAGAGACAGAGACAGTTATGAGGAGAGTTAGGCCAGTCAGAACTGTGCAGGTGTTCAGGTAAAGAGAAGTACTGCAGTAAACAGGAATGTAAAAGAAGCACTGGCACAACCCCAAGGCTTTCTAGTCTCTGCGTCAGTGGAAGAAAATATTTTGTCCACCTTTCACAGTGCTTGGTATGCAGCAGAGTTCATGAGCCACTTTCTTTCTTTGACCAGCCACATGCTATTTGATTTTTCACGTAAGTTATACTGTAGAAGACCTGATGATACACAAGGTGCATTACAATGCATACAATATAAAGTCATTTTAGAGTAGTTGACAAGATATCGTATATTACAAACGAAGGACTGAAGAAAGCATATCTTCCTAACTATGAGAAAAGTTTTACGAGAAGCGGGATTTCATCTATTTTGACATCAGCTGTCTCCCATCAATATTGACTTAGCTAGACTTACATTTTTAAGGCTTCTTAAAGATGAAAATACTTTGTCTGTATATTCTGACAAACCTTTGTGACAGCAGGAGCCTCTTATTAAATACTGTCGTAGGTCTACCAGACTAGCTTGGCATGTGTTATTCACCTCTCCTTTATATTGGAATGACTGAAACAGTCTCTGCTAATAGTCACTTTAGCTTGATGGTAGACAGTGGATCACTTTTGCAAAGCTCTATGGATTCTGATTTTTTTTTTTTTTTTTTTATCAAAATGCGTAACAGATCCGTTAGACTCAAAGGCTTGAGAAAGTATGCCAAAGACAGCCTTAGCTGACTTTAAGAGACAGGTACAGAGGACAGACATTGAACTGGTATAGGTTCCAGACTAATCTGTCTGAAAGTATTGGTAAATGGCTCTATAAAAAGTGCTGCTCTTGGTATGTAGACAGTATTAATTCATTCTAACATAGCTTGCTTTTTCATCAGAAAATTCTCAATACATGATGGAAATCAGTCTGACAAGAAGGAAATGGACAGCTGGAGTGCCGAGGACACCGATTGACTTATTGGTGATACTAATGAGGGTGGGGCAGACAATTACAAAGGAGGGAAACCTAACAATAGGAGGAAGTAAAGCTAACGGGAATAGATAGGAACCAAAGATTATGAAATAAAATAGGAAATAACTTGAAAAATAAACAACAAAAAGCACAAAACTATGACACAAACCTATTCTCAATTGCTATATGGGGAAAAAAAGACAGGTAAAAACAGTATGACAGTGTTACTAATAACTTCAATAGGCGAGATTACAATAGAGTCAAAGTTAGTTAAGATACTGTATACTTTGTAATCTATAGCTAGCATAGTAACAGTTGCCTACTGCTGCATAGTCAGCCAAACACCAGCATTTTAGTGTCTGCAAGTATGAACTGGTCCACTTGGATTGGAATGATGTATATTTAGTAGTGCTGTCAACGTTAATGCGGTCATCATGATTAACGCAATTAAAAATTTTAATGCATTCAGCCCGTCTGGAGCACAGAATGGACAGACTTTGGACAAACTGCTCGAAATGCGTTGACAGAGACATTTCAGGGATGTTGAGTCAGCCTGTGCTCCAGATGGGTTAATTGTTAACGTGTTTGTCGTGATGACGGCGTTAACGCGTTTAAGCTGCATTAACCCGAGTAACCCCTCACACGGATTAATGTGTGTTAACTCGTTAACAGGGATTTGCCATCTTTGACGCGTTAACATGGATCAGTTCGTTTTAACACGTTAACGTTGACAGCACTGATATTTAGTCATTAGAGTAAGTGGCCTTACCAGTACTACAACATAATGCACCAACTATACAAACATCCATCAGAAGGACCTGTAGTGGGACTTGAAAAACTTATAACAACTAGTTGTTTGTGGTTATATAACTGTGTTTTTGTGTGTCTCTGCAAAGGGCTATCAACCCAAGTTTGAACTTGTGTTTGCGCTGTCCTGACAACCAGAACAAACAAATTGTGTTTTGCTCATGGTTGTTAGTATTTTCAGTTATAGGGAGATTACCACAGCACTTATCGAATGCCCTAGTACTTGCTTGGCAAGAAGTTGAGATTGCGTTGATTGAGTTGAGCTGCTTTTCTTGTAGGACTACTAATAATTCTTTAATGTATATCTAAAATCCTAACTATTCCTCTCTTACATGGGCTTTGAGTTTTCAGGTTATAGTTTTTTTGGTTTGTTTGTTTGTTTTTTTACAGTGAGCCAATTTAGTGTTAAAATTTAAATCTTCTGCTGGCTTAGAGCTGGTACTGTGGCCAAAAATGAAATAATATAAAAATATTAATTGGAAACTAATCTTGTCTAGCAAATAAGGACAATTTCTTTGTTTTTGAAAAATAAATTTTCAAAACAGAGGAAATGATTTCAACGCTATTTCTATTAGAAAAAGAAAGAGAAATGCTAATGCAGTTTGGCTGGACACATGGCTCCCATTTCACAAAACACCAGTCACGATTCATATCTTTTTCTCACTAAAGAGATTATATTGCACTACAAAACATTATTAAAATCAACAATCCAAAAGATGCACTTTTTAAATACATGGAGGCGGTAAATGACACAGTGGGAATCTAACCACTACTCCACTTGAAACTCTAGGTCACATGCTGTCCTTTGAAGGTATAAGAGTAGAATTTGGAGGAGGAAAAAGGGGTAGAGACAGTTCAGGCTAAACTAAGATATGATGATAGTGAGTTTTACTGAAGTGGGGAAGATCATTTTATGGTTATTTTATCACACAGATAAAGCTTCTTCAATAAAACAAGAAGGAAGAGGGAAATAAAAAAGGAGAGCGAGATGCTGTTTTCCTGTAGGTAGTGCACACTAACAGCTGTTTTGGCTGAGGCTCTGGGGACAGTTTGAGTTGGGTAAACCGAACGTTTTCTGCAGGGGTAAGGAGTCTCCTGAGAGCAGTCTGACAGGGCTGTTAAAATATGCTCAGCCTGTGTGTAAGGGTGTGTGCATTATGATAAACAGTACTTAAAAAGCAAAATTTACATTTGTGAATGGGCCTGTGTGTGGGGAAATGTCTGCAGATGTGTACAGATGAGGCTTTCTTAGTGCTGACTTCAATTGAAAACCGAATAAACTGTTTAACGCTGCAAACACGAGAGACCAAGGCAAGTGCAGTTTGTGTTTATGGTACAATAAATGTGTGTACATGTGCGAAATCCATCAACACCTACAGCGCAGTTGGATGTCAGAGTTTGGAAAGCTGGCCCAGTGTTTGTGGGTTTCTGCGCTATGTGGCTCCTCTCACACGTCCAGGCCTAAGCAACATTAACACGTTTACAGTCCCAGGATGCAGAGCTGCTGTGGATGAGCATTCATAAATTCATGGACGCGTTTTGTCACAGCAAGGCCTGTGGCCTGGTTGGAATTTTTCAATGCTCACATGTTCATCATTGCTGTATTTTGGGTTTTTTTTTTTTTTTGCTAATACCAAAAAGCAAAAACAAACAAGCCATAATGAAAACTCCTGAACAATGATGGCCCAGAACAAGACTGCAACATCATAGTTTGTTAGCAGCCAATAAAGTTAACATGCCAAGTTCATGTTAGGTTATCAGTGAGGAAAGGGAGACACTGCTAAAGAACAAAATTCAGTGACAAAGTTCAATGTCTGAGTTAATAAAGTTAATTTTATGATACTTCCACTTTGTTCTGTAAAAAAGCACTATAGCAGTTCCTCAGAAGAAGCTTATCAAGAGCTGGACATATATTGGACATAAGGTCGTGAAAGAAAAATGTGTATTCCCTGACTGGTTGGTGAGTGATTGCTGGAGGGTGGTGCTTCATCAAAAACATCCTTGATACTGTCTACAAATAAACACTCGCTAGCTAGCCTCCAAGCTGTAGTAAAATGTGAAAAATGTCATTGAAATTGGAAATGGAGACCACTTGCCCTCAAATTAAATTTGTGCCTTTTGAAACATGTTAGCTGCCAAGCTGAGCCATAACTTACTTACAGGGATAACGTTTCTCCATTTCTGGGTTATGTATAAGTAAGTGTAGCAATCTGTTAGAGACCAAAGCAATTGTAACAAGGTGGTTGTCAACGAATTACTGACCGATCTCTAGGTCGGTGTGAATGGGGCTTTTGCAATCAGTTTCTCAGTGACTGCCATCAACCTCCAGCGGTGGTCCCAGAACAGTCACAGGGCCCATGTGGGCCTTATTCAGTTGACCCTGCAGCATCACAAGTCCAAAGTGGTGGACAAGTTAATATTAAGTGGTTAGTAATCACATCCAATATAAAAGAAATGCTAGATATATGGTGCTATTGGCTCCTTAAACAAATACTTAATGTATCTCTGTGATGTAGTTTCCAGTTAAGCCTTTTAACTCACTAATCGCATATCTCTAAAATACTCACTCTGAAAGCTTCAATAATTCTTATATGTTTAACATCTCAAATATTAAAACAGCTAGTGTGTGTTGACACCACTTTCTCTTTCCTGCTTGGAACACAATTCAACAGCGCAGCCAACAACTGTAGTCTGTGCTCAGCTATAATATAAAGAGACACACGGCTGGTTGGTCGGCTATGAATTAAGTTGAGTACTTGGTTCAGATTATTCAAGCATGTCATGCAGCCAAGCTTTTTTTCTTTATTTGTCTGCGTGTGCATCGACATGCCACAGTGTGAATATCAACCACAATAGCCTCTGCTGTCAAAGCTCGGGCCGTCAGCTGCGACTACATATTCAAGGGAACATATTAAGCGGCCAACTGCATCAGAGTGCAGCTCAATCTCAATACCATCTGCTTTCCGCTCACACTCCATCTCCTCCAAAATACATTTTTGAAAGTTTAGCTTCGGTTCGAGTGAGGAAAAATTGCACTTAGCGTGAGCCGACAATATTCGGGGGCGAAACGGAGTATCTAATGCCAGTGCGAAGTGAAATGCAATGTGATAATGTGACGACGTTCTTGAAGATTAGGGCATGGAATAAGAACAGGACCACGAATGCTTTGGCCATACTGTCATTGTTGACTTAAGATCTACTGATCAGACAAAAATCCTCCCTCAAATCGTGCTACAATCTCTCCTGTGCTGACTTTGGCTGTCAGAGAGAAGACAAACCAGCAAGGAAATATTTCACATCAGTGTAAGGAAGAGACCTGACGTTTAAAGATGTTAAGTTTCCACTTGGTAAAGAAAAAGGAGACTCTTGCATTCCCAGACAATGGTTCACATTCCATAACACTTGTCTGTGCACATTGAATCATACACACTGAGACAGACCAACTGAAGGTATGTGTTCACACACTTGAAGAAAACGTCAATGGAATCCCATAAATGCGTTATAGGGTTAGCAGGTTAAAGTAAGCATTTATGATGTTAAGACAATCACTGTGAGTCATGTATATGTTACAGAAAGTGCGACTCCAATGAAGGAAAATTATTTTTCGTGGTTTTTCAACGATAGCTTGGGATCATTACAAATTAAATTTTATTTCTGCAGCATGACCATTGCTGCCAGTCATAATGTTATTAATAGTATTTGCTTTTGGTAGGGTCTTGGAAGTGTCACCCAATGCAAACTAGTCCTGGGTGAGGGACTGGTTTGCATTGGAAACACCAACAGACTGTTAGCTTGTCCAGTTTAGGGTTACCAGGGCTCCACCCTAGAGTCAGCCCTGAATGAGCTGGCCCTTCTGTGGACCCACAAACCAGGAAGCAGTCATAAGGAAAGGCCTGCGACACATAATGTCATCAGAATCAAAAAATAGATTATTTTTATTCCAAATCCCTTTAAATCTAAAAATGTCTTAACTGTAACTTTAGACTTTTGTCTCATTTAGTTTGTGCAGATCTACAAATGCAAATAAGCCTCCATTTCCCACCACTCGCCTACAGCCTGCCCCCACTCTTCCACTCAATCTGTGATCTCACTCACAAGTCCTCCTGCCACATCAAGGAAAGGATGGTGCTGGTTTACACTGCTGTAGTGTGTGTTTGGCTGAGGAAGAGGGGAAACCCCAGTGGTTAATTTGTAAATCACAACACAGAGAGTGTGCTGTTCTGTTATGTTAGGGGACAGAAAAAGTAACAGAGCGCATCAATAAATTCAAAGCGCCTGAAGCACTTTAGACAAGTCCTAGCTTTCATAGCTAAAGAAAACAGTCTTTAAAAACAAAATTTTTTACATAGATTAACACGTGTTTGGAGGCATTTTCTTTACCTATCATAGTCTTACAAATTGCTTTCACCTCAGGTATCGTTATCCTCACTTTAACCGTCTCTCCACTGCTTTGCATGCTAGTTTTGGGAGGGGACACATGGTGAAGAAGAAAACAGAGGAGAAGACAGGAAGAATCTAAACACTGACCTGCATTTTGAATTGAAATGATGCAAAAGAACATGGACACAATGAACATTCGACTGTCCAAACAGCTAATACTGTGCTGTTACTCTTAGGTAACCCTTGCTCCAGTCACCATCTACAAGGTTAGCCTGCAAGGTGATGAATTTGTATTTGAGTGACTGTGATTCCCACAACAGCTCGGGTGGGAACGCTTGTTTTTACTCATGATATGCCTTTTAATTTATTAAAAAAACATCACAAGAATAATTAACATGGTTAAAAAAGTAGATTTTCATAATTTACAAATTGATGTCTGGTTGTAATTTGACCTTCCCTTTAGTCTTTTCACTTAAATATCCCCCAACTGGTTGTGGCAGATGACTCACCCTCCCTGAGCCCGTTCTACCAGGTTTCTTCCTGTTAAAAAGGAGTTTTTCCTTCCCACTGTCGACAAGTATTTGCTCACATTTGGTCATCCGATTATCGAAGTTTTCTCTGTGTTACTGTTGGGTCTTTACCTAAGAATATATATTGTGATACGGTGCTGTATAAATAAAAAATTAATTAATATCAAAAACATATGTTTGTATTTATAACTGATCAGGTCTGATGTCCCCACACAGCAATATAAATGATGGCCTGAACTAAAAAGGCATGTGCCCCTGCAGTCATTTAGCATTTATCAGCAAAAAATGTTGTGTAACTTCCACCTTACTTTCTCAAACCGCATGTGTTGTGATAAAGCAGAGATAATAAATAAAACTGTTTCAATTATCTCTCAAGATGACAAATCGTTTTTGGACAGGAAGCTGCAGCTTGATACTTTCTGCATTCTTGCACTGCGTTTTCTAAAAACAAATGATTCTCAACGCAGCATACTTCAGTCCTGTGTTTTATTTTCCACCGTCGGGGACGATAACACAGCTAAATTCTGCACGCTGTTATCTGTTATATATTTTGACTGTGACTCACTGTTCTTTTAATATTTTCTCCTCTTCCTCCAGAGCACATGCATGCGAGTTTTGTACTGTTCATCACGCTTTAGGCTGCGCAAGATCCAAAGATATTTTGCCCTTGCTTTTTCTTTTTGTTGAGAGAAAGCGTAAGACACCTGTGCTTGACCGGCTAACATTCCCCTGCAGGCTGAGGGTGTGTTTACGTGCCCTTAAACCCCATGCCTGAAGCTAAGTCACACTTAATTTGCAATAAAAATAACACCAGAAAAACGCCATCCATCATCTGAATCTCAGCTTTTTCGACTTGCAGGTTTGAGTGCGCAGATGTTCCACCTTAAACTGCAAACGGGTCTCTTTTATTCCCATTTATGAGGAGATCTAACTATGTCCGGCCTCAAAATCTTACTTGAAGCTCTTAAAAGTTTACCACTGAAACGAGATGATAAATTTTGATTTGTCAGCTGTTGATCCAATTTACCAAATGAAATCACTGCTCAAACGGAGTCGATGTAGCAGTTGGCTGAAAAAAGGAAGGGTTATAAAACACTGTCTTGCTTTTAAATGTTGGTTTTAAGGGGGTACATTTGCATTAAGAGTTGGATTCTTTCTGCCCAAATCATAAATAATCCTGCAACGTCTCTGTGAAGCAGCAGCGGTCGAGAGCCAATATAATTCCGCTTCAGTCTTTGACTTTTTAAAGGCTGTGTCCCTTTTAAAAGTGCACTTTCAGATGCTACACCCACAATCATGCAGAATTGGGAGAAAAAGCATTCCAAAAAGTACAAATCCCACACAAAATAGGGATGTTTGGACGGCATCAAAAGGCTACTGCTCACTGGCAGTGCTCCATATGACCAAATATGGAAGGAAAAAATGCTGCCTTTTCCCGTAACCAAACTGGGAAAAGGGGAAAAAAAAAAAAGGGAAGGTTTTTCATGCTGTGTGCACAGCGAGATAGAGCTCTTACACTCACTCCGCAGTGGCCACAGAGCTGGCTCCTTCCCAAAGCAGCATGACTGATGGTGATGTCGGTCCTGCCGTGACATCTCAGCAACACTGTCGGGCAAATGCACACAAACACGCACACCTGCACGACTCAGGAGTCATGAAAGAGAGGCACGCCAATCTTTTGGCTGTGCTGACGTTTCATTTTTAAGCACACAAAAAGCTTTCTTCACTCTCGCGTATGAGCTCTATACCATTCTCAGCAATGCGCTCTGAATCCGAGCCCCCTGGAAGGGAACATTCCTCTCTGTGAAAAATCAGCCGTCTCCAACGCCACAGTTTTCTACTTCAGCTAGAAACAGTTTGTTTATCTGCGCCCCCCGCCCCTCTACACGGAGTGGCTCTGACATTCTCCTGCCACTGCCTAATAAATGCCCAATAAATCTCCATGCAGGTTTGTCATTTCACAAGAAACGTATCGAAAAATCTGGGATTTATTTTTTGTTTTGGAGTCATCCTCCGCCTTCCAGCGGGAAGATGCAAAAAAAAACCAACAAAAAACTGAACAGAACAATAAATAATATGCTTGTGTTTTTCCAAAACTGCTTACTAAGTTACCCAACCTTTGTACCAAACCTGAAGTAACACTCTGATATCTTAAATAAGCTTAATGGCTTACCTTCTAAGGCTTACATGAGAAGATGGATATCACTCTCATGACTTTTTCAGATTTTAAACAGGGATGCAGCTAGCTTGACTCAGTCAGTCTGCTAGGCCAAATATAAAAAAAATGGCAAAGTAAAATATTTTTCACAATCTGAAAGGAGTTTCGAAGAGTTTGGAATGCGAGAAATACATTAATTGGGTTTCTGGCCTTGTGTTAGATAAGAATATCTGGCGCCCGTGGCTCGGTCGGGCCCCTTCCCGGGGGTGGGGGCCCTCATGCCTCTGGCAACTGGGCCTGGGCCCGGCCTGTCCTGGCGCGGCTGGCTGCTGGCGGAACCTGCGGGCACGT
>VOQK01018529.1:25506-36976 GCA_015052645.1 Benitochromis conjunctus
CTGAAATGTGTGAAATATCCCATGCAGTGCTTGTGGGATCTTCAGTACCACTGGTTGAACACACATCTGCAGGTATGAAGAAGGCACTGAAACTGACTATAGAGCCACAAGTAGATCAAGTATTACAGCACTTGAAAGCAGTGAATGACTGGCACAAATCTCAGGCATTCACCACAGAGGATTGGTATCAGTTTCAGCAGATCTTGTTTGAGATTTATGGCTTCATGCAGGCTCATCTTGAGGATGCAAGAGAAGCAATGAAGTCATTGCCTTTTGATTGGGTGTGGACAGGGAAGACGTTCTCGTCACCAGGCCAGACCGTTTTAAAAGCCCTCCCTGATCTAGACTTGCAGCCTTACCTCTACTCTCTGCCCAAGACAATTAGGAAGTTTCACAAGCTTTTTAAGTTCTGTGGTTCAGTTGAAGAGGTTGTCCCAGACCATGTGTTTAAAGTCATTGCTGTCATTCGACAGAGATGTGAAGGAGAGATGACCAAGGAAGAAAGCAAACGTGATATTCTACTTTTAATCAACATCCTGAGATGGCTGTACAACAATCAGATACCTGTAGACACTAACATGCATGTGCCCATTCTTTGTTACAAGGACCCAAGCAGGTTGGCGATGAAGCCCATCCATGAATGTACTTACTGTGATATCAAAGTTGATGATTTGAACGACTTACTCGAAGACGCTTCAGAGCCAATTATATTGGTCCATGATGACATTCCTATGAAAACAGCAGAGTGGCTGAAGGTCCCATGTTTGAGCACACGGTTGATAAACCCAGAGAATCTTGGCTTTGAACAGTCTGGCCAACAAGAACCCCTAACAGTGAGAATAAAAAATATCTTGGAGGAATATCCATCTGTAGCAGACATTTTCAAAGAGCTTCTTCAAAATGCTGATGATGCAAGTGCAACAGAGTGCAGTTTTCTCATTGACATGAGAAAAAACACTGACATTCGGGAGAATCTCCTTGACCCTGGCATGATTGTTTGTCACGGGCCTGCCTTGTGGTCTTTCAATAATGCCGTATTTTCAGACACAGACTTTCTGAACATCACAAGGTTAGGTGGATCAGTGAAAAGGTGTGAAGCAGACAAAGTTGGCAAGTTTGGCTTGGGTTTTAACTCTGTTTATCACGTTACAGATATCCCTATCATAATGAGCAGAGAGTTCATGATTATGTTTGATCCAAACATTAATCACATCAGCAAGCACATCCGAGACAGGTCTAATCCAGGGATCAAAATCAACTGGAACAAACAACAGAGGAGGCTGAGAAAGTTTCCCAATCAGTTCAAGCCTTTCATTAATGTGTTCAACTGCCAGCTTCCTTTAGCTCAGGACTCGCCATACAAATACAACGGTACACTGTTCAGACTTCCATTCAGAACAGAGCAGGAAGCGTCAGTAAGTGAAATCAGTAGTCTGTACTACAATACCACAGATATCTACTCTCTCGTTGATGAGTTCAGCATATGTGGCCACAGATTCATTCTGTTCACTCAACATGTTGGAAGCATGGTCTTGAAATACCTGAAATATGAGGAACCAAATCCAGCTGGAGCGCAAGATGTTGTGGTAATCAACAAAAGTGTGTGGTCATCCAAAGTCTCATATGGACCTCTAAGTATCCTAAAATCTGCAGCAAAGGTTATGAAGAAAGTAGCAAGCACCAGCAAGGTACCTTCTGATGTTCCCAAGTCTGGGTGCATCATACGTGTTATGGTGGAGGAGTTTCACAACGTGTTCAAGCGCATTGTTGATCTCCACTCCCCACTGTTCCGAGGTTCAGAGGAAGATCCTAACCAGTACTTTGAGATGGCTGCTAAGGGTGTTCAGACAAGAAGACTCACAGATGAAATGCCCCAGAAGGCAGTTGAGGTCACCAACTGGCTCATTTGCTCATGCATGGATGCAAATGAGGCACTCAAATTTTCCCTTAGTGACAGTGGAAAAAGATTAGGACTAGTGCCTTGTGGAGGGGTGGCTGTTCTTCTCTCGGAGGAGGAGAATAGAAAATGGACAGTGAAGACAAATGCAACACCAATCGGAGAGGTGTTTTGTTACTTACCTTTAAGAATCAAAACAGGCCTACCGGTCCACATTAACGGCTGCTTTGCTGTGACATCAAACCGCAAAGAGATTTGGAAGACAGACACCAAAGGACAGTGGAATTCTATATTCATGAGACATGTCATTGTCCAGGCCTATTTAGCAGCTCTCACAATGCTACGGTCAATAGCAGAAAGTGGAGAACTACTGAAGTACAACTACTATGCAGCTTGGCCAGATCCAAGTCAGGTACATGATGACTTCAGACTGATCAGCCAGGGTGTCTACCAAGAAATAGCCAAAGGAGGTGACAGTGAGCATGCAAGAGTTTTCTCAGATGGCAAAACTTGGGTGTCAATCAAATGTGTCAGATTCCTTGATGATGCCTTACTCTGCAGGTCAGACATAGGACCTGCTGCTTTCAAAATCTTCTTGAAATACCTCAAAAAGAGTGGCTCACAAAACCTCTGTGCTGTTGAGCTGCCTGACTGGGTGAAGGAAGGATTTGATGATGCTGGGTGTAAAGGAAAGCTGATGGAAAACACCCTGACAGAGAAGCAGTTCTTTTCAGATGTCTTTTTCCCACACATCCAGGAAATTGACAAAGAGCTTAGGGACCCTCTAATGCATTATGTTTTGAATGAGAAACTAGAGGATTTTGCATCAATCCTCAGGGTTACACCTTGTATCCCATGCTCTGGCCCCAACAAGGAACTGGTTTTACCTTCTAAACTTATTCACCCAGAGGGAAGAGTTGCTAAACTCTACAACACTGAAGATGGAAGATTTCCTGAAGGGACTTCTAAAGACTATGTAAACCCTGTATGTTTAGTAAAGCTAGTGCAGTTAGGCATGGTAAAAGACGATCTGTCATGGGAGGACCTGATTGAGCGTGCTCATTCTGTCATGGATCTTAATGAAAGTGATCATACAGCTGCATGCTTCCGTAGTAGTATACTACTCAATCTCATTGATGAAAAGCTGAAGATGAGAGATGAAGGAACAGCCGAGCATTTGGAGAAACTGCAGGACATCACGTTTCTTCCATTCCTGACAAGGCCTGCAGGATTCTCTCTCCCATGGCATGGGAACGACTTTTCCCCAACAACAATGTTCTCTGCTAGACAGCTCTTCACAACTGAACATCAGGACACAGTGTGTCTGATGAAGCCAATCCTGAACGAAAATTCCCCATCCTTTAAAGGTTGTGGTGCAATCTCACTGGCTGTGAAAGACTGTCTTGGTCTAATAAGGAAACCCTCAGTTGGACTGGTCATCAGTCAACTAAAGAAGCTCTCTCAGGCTTTTGATGGTGTAACTCTGTATCAGGAAAACATAACAAATGCCTGTTACAAATATCTTCATGAAGAGATGCTACAGGACGAAAGCGCAAAAGATCAGATAACTGAGGAACTGAAATCCTTCAGCTCCATCCTGGTAGAGAACACATATGTCAGTCCTTCCAAAGTTGCTTTCCACCTAAATTTTGATGCAGCTCCACATCTTTACCAGCTTCCCAACAAGTACAGAAACAGCTGCCGTGAGCTTTTTGAAAGTGTTGGGGTACAACACAGCTTCACAGTGGAAGATTTCTCAGCAGTTCTGGAAACTATGAAGCAAGAATGTGGACGAAAAGTACTCAGTGAGGAAAACTTCCAGTTATGTCGCAGAATTATTAGTGAAGGAATATGGAGCTTAATACGAGACAAGAACCAAGAATACTGCCAAGTGAATTATGGTGAGATTCTGTTACCTGACTCCAATCTAATGCTGCAGCCATCAAAATCCCTGTGCTACAATGACTGCCCCTGGATCAAAGTCAGAGACTCTACAGTGAAATACTGTCACGGGGATATTCCAAGAGAGGTTGCTGTAAAATTAGGAGCAGTCCCAAAACGTCATAAAGCATTGGAGAGATACGCCTCAAATGTCTGCTTCACCACACTTGGGAGTGAGTTTGGACAAAAAGAAAAGCTCACAAGCAGAATTAAAAGCATTCTCAATGCTTACCCATCGGAAAAAGAAATGCTGAAAGAGCTGCTTCAAAATGCAGATGATGCCAAAGCCACAGAGATTTACTTTGTTTTTGATCCAAGGATGCACCCCACAGACAGAATATTTGACGATAAATGGATCCCGATGCAAGGCCCAGCCCTCTGTGTATATAACAATCAACCATTCACAGAGGATGATATCAGAGGTATACAGAATCTTGGGAGAGGAACTAAAGAGGCCAATCCAGGAAAAACTGGTCAATATGGCATAGGATTCAATTCCGTCTATCACATAACTGACTGTCCATCCTTTATCTCTAACAATGACATTCTTTGTATCTTTGATCCACATGCACGGTATGCACCTGGGGCCACGTCTGTGAGTCCAGGAAGAATGTTTCGAGACTTGGACTCTGACTTCAGGTCTCAGTTTTCAGATGTTCTTAATCTTTACTTGGGAGCTCATTTCAAGTTGGAACGCAGCACAATGTTCAGATTCCCCATCCGCTCTACAGACATGGCAAAGACATCGGAGATCAGTTCTGTCGCTGCGTCTGACAGGATGGTACAGAACCTTCTGGATAAGCTAAAAACTGATGGTGCAGAGCTTTTGATGTTTCTTAACCACATGGAGAAAATATCAATCTGTACTATTGATCATTCATCTGGTGAACTAAAAGTGCTCTACTCTGTGACAGCCAAAATAACAGATGGTGACCGATTGAAACGCAAACAATTCCATGCCTCTGTCATTGACAGTGTGACCAAAAAGAAGCCGCTTACTTCTATCCCAGTCCAGCAGATAACCTACACAATGGACATAGAGGATACTGAGGGAAATCTGACTACATGGATGATCTGCAACAGATCTGGCTTCCCTAACATTGAAAATGTCTCTAAAAGTGTGATCTCAGCTCACAAAAATGAAGACATCACTCTGTTTCCACGTGGAGGGGTAGCTGCATGTGTAAGTCACAACTACAAAAAACCCCACAGAGCTTTCTGCTTTCTTCCTCTTTCACTCGAGACAGGGTTACCCTTTCATGTCAATGGACATTTTGCCCTAGATTCTGCTAGAAGAAACCTGTGGAGAGATGACAATGGAGTTGGGGTGAGGAGTGACTGGAATAACAATCTGATGACATCACTGATAGCACCCGCCTGTGTGGAACTGCTGATTCAGCTCAAGCGTCGATACTTCCCAGGTCCAGATCCCACTATGACTATAGTCCAAGGAACACCACTTCATATTGTTAAAGATACACTGCGGAAATATCTGTTCTTCTTCCCAGCCAACAGACTTGATATACAGCCAGACTGGTACTGCCTGGTTAAAGCAGTATACAGCTGTATCCATGCTGACCTGAAACGTCTCCTTCCTGTTGTCAGAGCAGCACAGATGGACAACTCTGAGATGCACTCTGTCATTTATATTTCATGGGTGAATACATCTACAACAAACAAAGGAAGAGCCTTTTTTGATAACCTGCTACAAGATGAACTTCAGCATTTGAAAAACACAGAGTACAACCTAACTTCAAGGAAATCTGTGGCTGAAAATGTCTACAGGCTGAAAACCCTGCTTCTTGATATTGGTTTCAACCTGATTCATAGCTGCGATGAGACTGCAAATCTCTACTTCTGTTTGGAAGATGCAGGGATTCCAGTAAGTTATGTTACACCAAGTGATGTCCGCAACTTTCTTTACACTTTCTCATCACCGGATACATCATGCCATGTTGGAAAACTCCCCTGTCGTCTCCAGCAGTCAAACTATAAGCTAGTTCATAACTTGAAGCTTCTAGTGGACTACTGTTTTAAAGATATAGAGGAAAATGAAGTCAAAGTCGAGGGTTTGCCTCTGTCGATAACAATGGACAACATGCTTCAGGTGTTTGATTCAAAGAGACCAAAGTTCCTGACAGCACACCATGAACTGATATTATCTCGGAAAGAAATGTTCATGAACACATTGTACATAAGGTACAGCAACATCCTGTTGAATGCAGGAGTTGCAAAAAGTTTTGACATCAGCAGCTTTGGGGACCTACTTGGGTCCGTTCTTCCAAGAGAGTATCGATCAAAGATTCCTGTGAAATGGAGAGACACCTTTGCAAGTGAATCCTGGCTAAAGAATGTGTGGAACTTCATCAGTGAGAATATCGCTGTTAAGGAGAATCAGGTGGACATTAAACCTAGCTTCGACACAGTACTTGAAATTCTGAAAGATTGGGCTTTGCTGCCTGGAATCAAATTCATGGCCAGAGAAAAGCTTGTTGTTCCAGAGTATGATGTGCTTCTACCTCTGAGCTTGATGAGCATTGCCATATTTCCACATGGCCAAAATGACAAAGTCTTTCATACCCTAATGAAAGCAGGGTGTATTCAACTTGCAGTTAACAAAATCTGTGTCAAAGAGAGTCAGCTTATGCCTTTTCTGACACAGTACACTGCAAACATTGAAAATCCGTCGAGTGTTCTGAAAGCTGTAGAGTACATGATTCAGACATCTGCATTCAAATCAGGAAACCTGAATGACAAGGACTTTGAGGCTTTTCTGTTATATTTCAACTGCAACTTGGCTAACCTCACACAACAAGATGCACAGAGCCTAAAGCTCCTCCCATGCTTTAAATCAGTTAGCGGAAAATATATCAGCATTGCTAACTATGGAGCAAACTATGTCCTTGCCAAAAGCATCCCTTCTGCAGACATAGACAAATGGTCCCACACGAACTCCTTTGCATTTCTTGCAGATTGTCCGCAGCTCAAAGAGTTGTATACCTTCCTTGGCTGCATGCCAATAGATGACCTAGAAATCTACCTCCAGCATCTTCTGCCAAAGTTTGAGAGTCTTTCCTATGATGCCAAAGTTGAACACATTGTCTATCTGAAGGAGAGGCTTCTGTCAATGGAAGAACCATGTGAGATGAAAGATCAGCTCTATGAGAAACTGAAGGAACTGTCGTTCATCTATGACTACTCAAACAGAATCAGGCCAACTAAGTTCTTCTATGATAAAACAGTGAAAGTGTTTGAAGTTATGCTACCTACAAAGTCATTCATACCTACGGAGTTTTTTAAAAAAGTAGAGCAAGTGTCAAAACCCAAGAATGGGACATTGTTGCTCACCTCATGGATACATTTTCTGAGAAACATTGGTCTCAAGCATGAAGTGTCACAGCAGCAAATTCTTCAGTTTGCAAAAGAGATCAGCATCAAAGCGCAAACGGAGAGCTGGACCAAGGAAAAAGTGCAAACCATTGTCGATGTTCTTTTGAACCACATTTTCAGCGAGAGGATGGACCTTTTTCTGGGTACTTTTCTTAAAGAGCTCTCAATGATACCTTTTCTGTGCCCTGAGAGAGCACCCAAAGAACTCATCAAACTTCATTCTCAGTACCAAGAGATGAGTGGCACACTTCCTCTCATACGTTTCAGTGGGTCCCAAGTGAATCCAAAGTTCAAGCAAACAGATATTATTCATTTGCTTTGGACATCATGTCCAATACTACCGGAGAAAGCTACACCTTTAAGCATAAGGGACCAAGAGGGGAGCACTTTCACTGGGCAGGAACAACTTGACCAAGTGTTAAACATGCTAGGTGTCAACTTGGACCCACCTCTGGAGAAAGTTATAAGCAACTGTAAGAATATCTGCAATATATCCAATCCTGATGATGAAATGGTGAAAACCAGGAACAAAGTTCTAAGATCCACATATGAGTTCCTCAATGCAGATAAAAGAGATTTCCGTTACCAGCTCCGTGGAGTAGCCTTTGTCATGGTGGAAGATGGCTGGAAACTGCTAAAACCTGAAGAAGTGGTCATTAATTTGGACAATGAGTCTGACTTCAAACCCTACTTATACAAACTACCTCTAGAACTCGGTACCTTTCATCAACTCTTCAAAGAGCTTGGCACAGAAGATGTTGTGTCAACCAGACAATATGTTGAAGTGCTGTGGCGAATTTACAGAAATTCAGAGGGAAAGCAGCTTGACCCAAATGAAATGAGAACTGTGAAAAGGGTTGTTTCAGGATTGTTCAAGTCTCTTCATAATGAACCAAAGGACATTCGCAAAGACCTTGAAGATCTAAGAGATTTGATATTTTACCTGCCAAGCCATGATGGTAGATTAGCCAAATCTAATGTGTTGGTGTTTGATGATGCGCCACACTACAAGAGCAGAATTCAGGGTAATGTTGGAGTTCAGATGCTTGTGGATCTAAGCCAGTGTTATCTGGGCAAAGATCACGCCTACCACACAAAACTAATCATGCTACTTCCACAGAAGCTAAGGCCTAGACTGCTGAGTAGCATTCTTGAAGAGCAACTTGATGAGGACTCTCCAAAAATGTGCCAGTTCGGTGCCCTTTGCTCGCTACAAGGTCGCCTTCAGCTGTTGCTCTCATCAGAACAGTTCATCACAGGACTGATCAGAATAATGAAACATGAGAATGATAATGCATACCTTGTGAATGAAGACAAAGCCATACGTCTCTGCAAAGCGCTTTGTGAAGGACTCAAAGTGTCCTGTTTCGAGAAACTCCAGACAACTTTAAGAGTGAAAGGATGTAGCCCCATCCCACACAGTCGCAGCGAAACATTAGCATTCCTCAAGAGATATGGGACAGCTGTGATTCACCTCTACATCCAACATTCAGACAGCAAAGACATTAACTTTCTTTTGGCTCTAGCTATGACACTGAAGTCTGCTACAGACAATTTGATTTCAGACACGTCCTACCTGATTGCCATGTTAGGCTGTAATGACATCTATAGAATCACAGAGAAGCTGGACAACCTTGGTGTTAAATATGATTCAACAGAGCCTTCACAGCTTGAGCTACCCCTCCCTGGAACCCCAATTCCGGCTGAAATACATCACACACTGCTCATGGATCCAATGAATGTATTCTATCCAGGAGAATATGTGGGTTACCTTGTAGACTCTGAGGGGGGAGACATATATGGCTCATATCAGCCCACCTATACATATGCCATCATTGTACAAGAAGTCGAAAGAGAAGAGGATGAAAACACAAGTTTCCTTGGGAAATGCTTCCAGATCGACATTGGTTATAGTGAGTACAAAATAGTTAGTTCCCTCGACTTGTACAAGTTCTCCAGACAAGATGAAAGCACTCAAGTTCGAGATACAGCTACACCATCAACACCTACGAGCCCAGACAGTCGTTCCTCTGGTCTACGAATGGTCCCTCCTCCATTTCCTGGAAAAGAAAACTTGCGACCCCCTCCACATAAACAGTCTCCAAAAAAGATCAAACTTAAGGCATTGCCTGAGATTCTTAAAGAAGTGACCTTAGTAGTTGAACAAGCCTGGAAGCTTCCTGAGACAGAGAGAAAAAAGATAATCCGAAGACTATATCTCAAATGGCATCCAGACAAAAATGCAGAAAATCTGGACGTTGCCACAGAAGTCTTCAAGCACTTACAGAATGAGATAAACAGGATGGAGAAGCAGTCTTTGGCTGATCAGCAAAATACAGACAGGGCTTCCAGGAGAGCCTACTCTGCATCATCAACCCGCTTCCAGTCAGAGAAATTCTCATTTCAAAGGTTTTATTCCTCGTGGAACCAAGAAGCAACGAGTCACAAATCAGAAAGGCAACAGTTCAGGGAACATTATACAAGTTATGCAAGTTCATCACACTCGCATCGTTTCTTTGTTCCCCCAACCTTTAAGACAGTTGGAAACCCTGTGGAGGCCCGCAGGTGGCTGAGGCAAGCCAGAGCAAACTACTCCGCTGCTCGCAATGACCTTCATAAGAACGCTAACGAGTGGGTTTGTTTCAAGTGCTACTTGGCCACAAAGCTTGCATTGATAGCTGCTGATTATGCTGTCAGAGGAAAGTCAGACAAAGATGTAAAGCCTACTGCGCTGGCTCAAAAAGTAGAGGAATACAACTCCCAGCTCACAGGCCTCGCCAGTGACGTTCAGATCCTGGAAGGATACGGTGTGGACAGCCTGAGAACTCGCTACCCTGATCTCCTGCCATTCCCGCAGATTCCCAATGACAGATACACATCTGAGGTTGCAATGAGAGTGATGGAATGTACCGCACGGATAATCATAAAGCTTGAAACCTTTGTGCAGCAAAAAATATGATATTGCTGTTGATGAAGACGAGTATGCATAGATCCTCTGTGGAATAGAGGAAACGTGTGGCTGTGTGCAATACAGACCATGTATCAAGAATCCAGCTGGCAGCTTATGGTACATATGCAGTTCACACCTGTGATGGCGGTGCTGTGGCTCATACACAGTAAATACATGTATGGCTTCCATAACCTGTTAGGCTGCATTAATAGAAATTTGCTGTAATATGTAAAAAGACAAACAAACAAAAATCATAATGTAATATGTTAAAAAAAGCCATTTGTGCATATGCTGTACATACAGATGCCTCAGCAATACATTTTGTTTACCAAAGTCCCTACATTGACTATCTTTGCTCTAAGTTAGAAAAAAATGCTGCTTTTTTTTACTTTATCTTTTATAAAAATAAATGAATATATTTTCTTGCTACGGAAAACCCGTTGGGTGTACTTAAAGGCTGTGCGTATTATGAAAAAGGTCAAATCTGTCAAGTAATGCTGTTACTGTCATGCAACATCTCCTATTTGCAGAAGCTCAGCAAGTCAAGGAAATACAATCGTGTTTGTACATTTTCTTTTTGTACTTTTACGCTTGATTTCGTGTCGTTTTGTTTTAAATTGTACATTCTCTGTAACATAGCCAGACACTTGTTTATGGACAGAGCACGTTTTGAAACTCATGTACTTGCACTTATGTAGCACTAGTCAGCCCAGAAACTTGGGAGAATCCAGCTGTGAACAGAAACATGTTCTGTTACTTTTAACTCACTTGTATGTTTTGTGTCAGTCAATATGAAGTACCTGTACTCAAAGCTGGAGTGCAAGTGTCTTGCTTTGATCTGTGAAGTTTTTGAAGAGGTGATTAGTCAAGTATTCTTGGAGGAGGTTCTTTGGTTTTGTTTTTTACCTGTTTGTTAATACTCAGCTGGATTTGTGATAAAGAGCCATATTCCGTAATCTGGGCACAACCCAACATGTTAACTTTTGCCAGCATTAACCCATGTTCATACTTTTTATTTTTGTCATTTGAATCTTTTGGTTTAAGGAACATAGATAAGCACCAGACTGTGGTGCTCTTGTGTTTTTACTGCTTTAGCAGCTTAGTTTTACCTCTGATTTGAAGGACTATACACACACTGATCACACATTGTAAACAGAAGTTTAAAACAATAACTTATACCTCAAGCTTGAGGTCACTCAGTCAAGACTGTCCCCTGAATAAACTTTGGAGTTCTTTCTGTATCATGATGATGTACACTGGCCATAGAAAAGCCTAATAAATTTCCCCCCAAA
>VOQK01018535.1:11968-22407 GCA_015052645.1 Benitochromis conjunctus
GTAAAAACAACTTGAGATTCTTTTCGTGGATTTCTTGTGGAATCAGATATTTGTTACTTAAAGCACAGCTTGTTAGGGCCGTATGGTGGCATTTCTATTTTTGATGTAGTTTACGCTTACCGAATCTGGTAAAGACAGAGACCTCTGTTATTCAACTTTCTCCGGTGTGTAAGTAAATGTTGACTTTGACTTTGGTCGTGAAGCTCACATTTTTACTGACTTTAAAGACCTGGACGCTGGGAATGAGAAGTAATGTCGTTTAAAGTACTTTAGTCACGTGCGTGTAGCGTGCTAACGCGCGTGCACGTTCACGTTCGGGTTACTGTTGTTAATGAACTAACATGGCTACATTAGCCCGATTTTCCTCTGGATTCGTTACACGATGTGTTCTTTGTTGCTCTTAGGAAATCAAAGATTATGAGTAGGGAGTCCAGAATGAGAGCAACAATAAACCAAAAGTTGACCGAGATGGGAGAAAGAGAGAGGTGAGTCTGTTATATCCTTTTATTAATAATTATATCTTCGTATTTGTTCACTGCAACTAGCTGAATCCATCCATGCATGTGTGACTGTAAAGCTACTTCAAAGCACAAGCTCTGTCACGTTTCAGTACGTACTGACATTACCAGCTATAATATGTGGCTGCTACATGTTCACCAGGCACTCATTTCATATAGTAGTAAATACTCAACGCCGGTTGGTGCTTCAAACTAGGAAGCATCTGCACTTGCCACATATTAATTTCAGTGGTATGCATCACTCTGAATAACATGTTTGTTAAGCTGACACTCTTTATATGAAGCAGAGTGAGATTTCCAGACGTTATTCATAACTTCATTAGGATTTTAGGGCGAAGTGTTCCGATATGTCCCTGTATCTTATCGACAGATTGAAAGAGATACTGAGGGCTAGACTCACTGAGTGCGGATGGAAGGACCAGATGAAGGCTCACTGCAAAGGTAACCAGAACAGTGGTGGTGTTGTTGTCATACATATCAGATAGTTATGGTCAGATTATAGAATTAAAAAAAAACTGAACTTCAGGCGGTGTGATGTGGTTTTAAAGAGGGTGATATATTAACACATCATTACCGTATGAAAGTTGGAGCATATTTAAATAGAGTTTTTCTGTAAAGCCGACTGTTTGAACTATATTAATATATGACTGTTTTTATATGTAACCAGTGCCATTTCCAATATATTCAAGTGACCTTTAATGTCTCTCTTGAAGTTATTAAAGAAACCCTAAAATAACAGTGCCCAACAGCTTGTGGTAATAAAGTTGCTAAATGTCAACATTAAAATAAACATCTTGTAACTGAGGTGAAAGCACCTGGGGCTGCTGCACCACCCAGCCAAAGCCCAGGCTTCACTGTGCCCAGCCTTAATGATGCACAGCAGTGTGAACACACACATGGCTATGGCTGTTGCCTGTCAAGCATGCCCTGTCTTGCTAATTCATCGTTCTTGATTCGAAGCAGTTATGGCTTATCAAAAGCAAAGACACATTAACTGACACTGAAATGAGGTCATTGGATGTTGCCAATTAAAATAGAGCTGTACAATCTGCATGAAAGCAATGATTGCCAGTGATTGAAAATGAAGAAATAATTGTTCCAAACTGGGCGTCCTTCGTTCATAAAACAATGTGAGAGAAAGTCTAAAGACTTGACGAGATAAGCATAGAAATGTGTTCCTCTAGGCTAGACTAGCACCCTTGTCCTGTTCATGAAAGGTGGGCCACAAAGAGAATGAGGCCAGTTTTCCACATTACTGTACAATCACCTAATCTTCCCCCCCAAAATTGGAATACAGTATAAAGCACTTGGCATGCACATGGTTAGCTGCTGAAACTAAAGTTTGACTGTAGAAACTCCTTTTTTCTTGAAGAGTCAGCATTAACTAGGTGTTGGGAAGAAGCTTGCGGTTGTGTTTTGTTGTAGACTGATGTGAGGCTGACTCATCTTTTGCTTTTGTTCAACATGCAGAAGTCATCAAAGAAAAGGGCTTGGAGCACGTTACTGTGGACGACCTGGTTGTAGAAATCACTCCCAAAGGCAGAGGTACCTCACCTTCTCTATTCAAATGAAACCCTTTGTCGTATAAGTATTAGTGACGTTTCTGTCTAGGCTCTCATTTTTTTTCCCACGTTGTTTATATGAGAAGACATAATATTTCATATGATTTAAAGTGACAGGGTTGAGTTTAGACACAGAGGTCGTTCACAGGCACTGACATTATTTTTTTTTGTCTTGCAGCCTTGGTGCCAGACAGCGTGAAGAAAGACCTTCTACACAGAATAAGAGGCTTCTTGGCTCAGCATGCCACATAATTTGGATTAATGTTTCATTACGCCACTTGTCTATACTACCCTAATACAGATTTATATTTCTCATGAGTTTAATGAATTTCAGTGACAAACACCAGTCAGCCACAACATTAAAGCTACCTCCTTAATATTCTGCTTTGACGGCAGCCCGCGGATACAGAACCTGTCTGTTTTGTCTGACCCCAGGATGCTGGCAGTGGATCCTTTTAAATCCTGTGCATTGTGGGATTTTTCCTCAGGATTGTCCCAGTTCATACCGAGGATGCTCAGTCTGATTGGCCGTTCTGTGCCTGCCGTGGGCTTTCTGTCATCTTGTCGAGCAGTGTGGGAGGGTGGGGAGTAATGCTTGGTTTTTTACAATGTTTGGATGGCAAGGAATTAATGCTGGGATTAATTGGTTCCCATTTGAACATGGCAATACCATATAATGAATTGATCAGTGTTATATACTTCTCCTGTGAGTGGTTGTAATGTTGTGGCTGATCACACAGAGTACTGACAGATTTAGTTGTTTCTACCAATCCTATGCCTCCCGTTTTTACACTTATGTAAATACACCTACGTTGCTTATGTAGTCATCCTTTGTACATGAGATTTGCTCTTTAAATAAAGTTTTTTTTCTTCTTTGAACTGGAGAAAGTCATTTTTATAACAAACTGCTTCAGATTGAAGCAGTTACTGTCCAGATTTTTGCAGCTGCACTTGTTTTATGGGCGTTTATTAAAGTGGCACAGGGTGGACACAGTTGCTGATTTCACGGTTGTATTTTCTACCATGGTGATGTAACCAATGAAGGAAATCATTTCCACTCACTTTGATAACCACATTTTTTCCAAAATTAAATAAAATTCCCACATATTATCATTCCAGCATTCAATGAAACGCATTTCATCTGTGCCAGTGGGAAATGTATAATGCAATGTGTACTACTACTTTTATGTACTGGTTATTTTAATACATAAAACATCTGATATTTCTATTTCAGATTTCTTGTACAGTGGGGTAAATAAGAAGGCAAATGTACAGGCCCATCTGAAAGTGTGCCAGTGAATATTTAAACGGCTTCAAAATTGAACTTTTTGGGATCAACTCAACTGGCCGTGTTTAGAGAAAGAGAAATGCTGATTATGATTCAATGAACACCACAGGTGTGGAAATATTATGCTTAGGGGATGTTTTTCTGCAATGGGTACAGGACAGCTTTACTGAATTGAGGGGCCATGTACCATAAAATCCTGGACGAGAACCTTCTCTCAGCAGAACTCTGAAGATGGGTTATGGCTGGGTCTTCTAGCAAGACAATGATCCAAAACATACCACCAAAGTAACAAAGCAGTGGCTAAAGAAGAAGAACATTAGTCACAAAATGCAATAGCAATTCTCCAGACGTATAGATAATCTGAGGAGGGAGCTGAAGCTTTGTGTAGCCAAGCAGCACACAAGAAACCTGACGTATTTAGAGAGTTTCTGTAAAGAGTGGAAGAAAATCCTTCCTGAGATGTGCAAACCTGGTGACCAACTACAAGAAACATCTTACTGCTGTGCGTGCCATCAAGGGTTTCTCCATCAGGTATTAAATCATGTTTTGCTGGGAGATCAAATACTTATTTCACTCAGTGACATGCAAATCAGTTTCAAACTTTTATTTTCTGTGTTTTTGATTGATATTCTCTCTCTATTAAAATTAAACTACCATAAAAATTAGACTGTTTCTTTCTTTGTACGTGAGTAAACTTAACAAATTAAACAGGGGATCAAATAATGATTTTCTCCACATTATAAATTAAATGTAACTGACAATGCAATGTCTTGATGTACCAAATCATCAATCATAAACAGGACATTTATCGAGATTTTTCTGTGAACGAACTAGATTTTGACTACATTTACATGCGCTTTATGGCCAAAATTAAGGTTTAAGTTCAAAATTCATATGAAGTCTTGCAGGTGATCTTCTCAAGATACAGTGTTATCGTCATATGGGGTTTAATGCATTTTACAAGGGTGAAAGAATGACTTTATTGCCTTTGGTATTCTGTCTGTAGCTACTCTGTAGACAGTTATGCGAGAACAAAATGATATGCATTCCTGGGACATGTGCTTTCCATTGTAGTCCAGTGTAAATGAGGGGCCGATTGTATGTGCAGTGTGTAATCCTTGGTATCAACACAGCAGGCAGCTTCACACCTGGCCCTTCAAAGATGGAACCAGAACAAAAATGTGACAAATGAGAGAACAACTTGAAAATAGTTGACGGGGAAAAAAAAAAGTTATTTCCCACAGCCGCACGAATCACACCCAGCTGGTGCTCTGAATTAACATTGTCCTTTGATTAAATTGACTTGGATGCGAGGAAGAGCCATGATCCTGTAATGACAAGCCTGGTGCTGCTTTACTTCCCAGAATAACAAACATTTCCCAGCAGACGGGAGAGATCCTGGAAGGACGAACAGGGGTGACCCTGCTCATGGGGGGGACATGTTTCTTTTACTGAAAACCTGGTTGTCAGGTCGTTTCAAGGTCCTCGTAGCGTACTGGACGAAATGAACAAGTGTACTCAAGTGTTTCAATGAGAGGTCGGGGTGAGGAGGGTCCATAAAACATAAATGACCACAGTCTAAAAGAGAGCTCATAGTTTTGATGTTGTCTTTGTTTTGTGGTTTTCCATCCACTGTATTCTAAACTTTATCACAAGGGTTATTAAAATGCTTCTATAGTTACACATGCACGACACCTAATTGGTTATGGATGCACTGTTGCATTGACATAGGCCATGAACTCCAAATGAACCCGCCCCTAATAGCACATTAGCGGGCAGAGAGTGACTCTGCACTCGTCACCCACACAGGACAGAGAGTGTGTTTTCTTAGCCAAAGGACCTGCTGTGACATCAACCCAGGTGACAACATGCTGATATACAGTGGTGCTGCAGAGGCCAAATGTAACGCACCCCTTCAACCCAGCACACACGCTCCTTTTTAATGGCCGGCATTAATTCCAATGTTATCAGCAGATCTCTCCGGGCCCTTGCATATACAGTAAAAGGGGGTTAAGTGCACTGCGGCGCACTGCAGGCTGACATTGGATTGAATTACCAATGATGCAATTTATTATCATATAGTTTTTTGTTTTTTGAATTCACATTCTCACTCTCTGCTCCCGGCTTTTCTCCATCACCTAGGACTCACACTGCTCTGCAGAGGAGCTGTACCAGATGACTCTGCACATAATAAAATTTAAAAAAAAGAGCAAAACATGATTTAACTACCTCTTCTCATTCAATGGTTCAGGTGGGCACATCTGTGGATATGGCAGAGATTTAAGAAGAAGCATTTTTTGCAGGTGCTGATGGTCAGAAGGATTCGTGGCATCCTCTGATTGAGCCACCATCAGTCAGGCAACAACAAAGACCAGTGTGTCAAAGTCATTATCAATCTGTGTCTGAGCAGCACTTGACATTTGAAAGGAGAAGACAAACGTGTTTATAGGTCTGTGTGTGTGTGTGTTACCATGTGCAATTATGTGCATGAAGGTTAAGTGTGCGCAGATACGTTCACCACTCCCAGAATCAGACCGCTACAGCACGACAGCAGCTGTGTCAATAGGTGAAAGAGCCAAATGTGTGGCCCTGTATGCTGAGTCCCAGTGCTCGGCAGTGCTCTCTCGTTCTCTCTCTCACCAGTGAAACTGGCAACATTCAAAGACCATAAACACGTCTCTTACTGTACAAACAGCTGAAGAAAAAGGCAGCCCAGGGTGGAAACACGTGGCAGAAATGTGCTTATATTATAAACACAATGTTGGGAAATTATGATGTTATAGTGCATTTCCTTATTTGGGATAATAGTGCACCTGCTTCAGTGGTGAACAGCTTAAGAAGTGCCCACGAAATCTTCAGTGCCAAGCAGTGTTCATAAATGACTCTCATGTTTACAACAGGACATCTAACGTTTTTTATGTACACGACACAGCTATAGACTTCTGAGTCTTTCGCACTATTTTTCATAATGGAAAGTGCAAGGATATAGTGCATTAAAGGCAAAGGGTCAAAGAGGGTGTTTCAAAACCAAGAGAGAGAAAGGGAGAGTGTCCTCCTCCAAATTCTCAAGACCCGGTGTGCAGTTGGCCCTCTTTACTGTCTACACATGTGAATGCCATGCTCGATAAATTTCTCTTTGAATTCCCCCACTAGAATTTATGAGACGTGCAACATGGGGTTGCAACTCTTTTGAAGCCTACACACTTGCAGCGCTCGGTGCTGTCTGCATTCACGTTTTGAGCGAGCCCAGAGGAGCAGAAATACGGAGGCGCTGGCATGCAGCATCCTGCGGCGAGAAGGGTTTTAAATGTATTTACATTCTGTTGAGTCTCCTGGGAACTGCACTGCTACAAGCTAATGAGGCTGCAGAGCAAGTTTCTTTCTGTTATTCCTGGCATCAGTGCGCCAGTCACAGGCATACCACTCTCACCCACCTCCCCTCCCTTTTCCCTCTCAGTAGCCCAGTGCAAATAATAAATAAGAGGAAATACATCATCCCCCTTTTTCAGTCCCAGAGCCAAGAGTGGGTCTGCCAAAGTTAACACAAAGCAATCGTAGGTAATGATCAGCAAATGTGTATAAAGTTTCATAGAGCTTGACTTCACATAATTCTTGTTTAGATCATATTGGTTGGCTGAAGCTCAACTGTGATGCTGGTGCAGTAGGAACCATGCATTCAAACCCAAACACACACACACACACACACACAAACTCACGCACACACACACAAGCAATCACACGCACAATTTTCTCTCCTCAAGCTTGTTTGTGTGTGATGCTTCGAAGCAGCACTTCTGTTTTATAAGTCGCTGTAACTGATTTGATATGGTATAACGCTGTGGCAACGATTAGCTATCAGTCATAAAATCGCAGAATTGTAACAGAGGCTTTATGACACGCTCATACACATTCATTCTGCGCATGTGTTGTCAGATTTTCCGTTCATTTACACACGTCGGTGGCTCACGTACAAAACATTTCATCATGGCTCAATTGATGAAAACGATTTGCTCATTGTAAGAAAAAGAAGAAAAAAGAAGAGGGAGGAGAAAAAAAAGCTTCATTGAGTTGGTTTAGTGCTTTACCTACAGCACAGCCAGTGTGTAGAGGGAAAGCCGGGGGGTCTCTGTGCAACAACACGGAGCAAAGAAGCGAAACACAATCCAGACATTGTTTATCCTGTTTCTGATGTAAAGGCCACTTACTGTCGTGTCCAATGCCTAACCCTTAATTTGCTGATCCAGCCTTTGAAGTGTGTGCATTTTTCTGTTTCCTGACACTACCTTTCCCCCCCTTGCTCTCTCTCTCTCTCTCTCTCTCTCGCTCTCTCTCCTCCAAGCCCCAGCAGTTGATATTGCAACAGGATAGGCCATGTTTCCATGTAGGGGCTCCTTTTAGCCCTGCTCTGATGATAGAAAACACAAGTGGGGCAGGAGGGGGAGAAAGAAAAAGAGTGCTGGGCGCACAGATCCACAGAGAGGCCCCAGCCCCTGCCCCGGCCCAGACAACGCTGCAGGGGATTAGAGCACACCCTGGCAGCAGAATGGTTTCACTTAAGAATTTCAGTAATCACTTTTAGGAGTGTAATATATAGCTGACCTTCGGCAGTGCCACACGACCCCCCGCTCCCCCAGCCATTTGATCAAAGGAAGCGGCAGTGGCTGTGCAAACAGGCCCTATCAGTGGACTCCAATGGATTTACTGCCTGCTTCTTCTCTCTTGTCTCCCCTGAGTCGTGTGCTGATACAAACCGAAACCCAGTTTCATCTTACAGAACCTATTTTTCTCCCAGCACTAATTTACGGGCCAGATCATGACTTAAGGGAACTTAAAGGAGGCAGAGGATGGAGGGAGGAAGGAGGGTGGCTCAGGAGGCCTCAGGGAAGGGGAGAGAGTGGATGTAGAAGCAGCCCGGGGCCCTTATCCATTGCCTGCTGACTGGGCTGAGAAGAGCAGGGTTCTCATCATCATGGGAAAAGCTCAGTAGGGGCTCTCGTCTCAGCTGGAGCAACCAAACAGCATGGCCTGTGCACTGCAACAATAACTGCAAGCAAAAAGAAGCCAGAAGGCCAGCCCAGTAGAGCTTATATAGTGCCCTAAACCACAGGAGGCTCTGACAAAGAAATGAGAATAGAGGATGTGGGTATCATAGCAACTAATAATAATCTAGCACAGCCAAAGTGTTAAGATGTGTTTTTTTTTTTATCTGCAGCTTAGCCTTTCTTTATTTTTAATTAAACTCATGTACACCTTTCCTCTTAACATACCAGGGCACATTCTGGCATTTTAATGGGCTATTTTATTGCTGCAAGATTTCCATCAATCATAAACAGGTAATTATTGCAAACATTCCTCGATAAGGAGCAAACAATGTCAACATGTTGACCTTTACGCTTTTATAAGGAAATATCTTTCAGCTGGTTAAATCTCCAGCAATTTGTAATTTGTGACTCAAACGCGCCCCTCCAGTTTCATGCTCTTGTTAAAATGTTTCTCGAGGGGCTTTCTGGTTTCTGTTTATTTCAAAGCGGTTGTTTTTATTTTGACTCAGTTTAGAAGTGATATTTTTGCTCTCTTCGTTTCTATTTCAGGCACGAACCCTGGTGAAAAGCTGGTTTTTGCAGAGCAGGAAGTACCACTTGCGACCAGCTGAGGGAGCCGAAGAACAGATGACAGAGGGGGGAACGCACAGTGAGCACTCTGTATGAGAAGACATAGCAGGTCATTTAAACTGCTGCTGATTCATTACGATCATTGGAAATACACATGGAATGTTTTGCTTTGATTTGAGTTTTCTGTGTCCTTTGGATAAACTCTCTGCGGGACATCATTATAAGTCCCCTCCTTGCCTGTACTTATACGATCTCAATTTTCTCCACAGTTTTTCGGGTGCATAAAAGCACTTCATTCATAAAGAATTTAAAGCTAACGATAAACAGACATATCGACTTTGGTTGGCATGTCATGGAGCATTTATATGACTCAGCTGATGACAATGCATGCCATGTTATTACCTGACCACAGAAAGTCCTGTATTTTTATGAGTTTCTCAGGCAAGCACAGTGAAATAAAGAAAAAAATGTTTCCTTATTTTGAGCACCTGAAAGCAACTCGGCTGCATGTTTTGTTTGTCCCAGAAACAGCAGGGGAAGACCCCAGGAAAACCTGCTATGGCAAAGAGACATTACCCCTCATTTCCAAAGGCGGTCAGATATATGAAGACACAGATATCCGAGTTCTTCACCTTATATTGGTGTGAATCCAGCCTGGTAGTTATGTAATTGCAGTATATAACAAGAAGTGATGAGAAGCAAGTGCAGGTGCAGCACATTCTTCCTGAAATGGTCCTGGATTCCACTCATTAGCTGATAAAGTTTCTTGTTTGGAGAGCAAACAGGAGGAAAAAGTAAGTATTTTATGGTGTGACACAGCTATGGGCAGACTGATAAGCGCAATGCCTGAGTGCTTGCCATTTCATTACCGTAAAGCAGCTGGTTATTTTGATGCTAATTGGAGGTGAGTCAGTTTCAGTAAGAAATAATAACTCCTGGCTTTGCTGGATAGAAGTCATTTCGGACTGTGATAATGCAGCCGCCTTATTAGTTTTGAGTTCAGAGCCAGCTACATGAACATGTGGTCAACAGTTGCTTTTGGGAAAACCAGAGAACTCTGCTGACCTTCATGATTATTGCTAATTTTGTGGAAGACTGTGCAGCTTGCTGGGTGGGCAAATAAGCGTTCAGGCTTAAAGATGATTAACAACAAGTCTATTCTAATTAGCATCAAGTTGTTATAACCATTCCATCGGCTCTGTGCTTTATAATCATTATCATCCAGCCCCATCTATTTCACACACATTCTGTTTTGGCCCTCTGATCTTACTATAGATATGTATGGGTGAGAAGACCAGGCTGCCTGTGTGAGTCAGTTGTGGGTGTGTGAATCAGCTGAGCCTCATGTGGCTGGCGTGGCCTTGTTCCCTTGCGACCCAGCAGGGCTCAGCCACCAGCTGCCTTGCGCCCACTGCACATTCCTGCTTTATTCCCAAACTCACCTCACTTCTTCTACACC
>VOQK01018543.1:2236-17539 GCA_015052645.1 Benitochromis conjunctus
TAAACGCCATAAAGATCTTAGACAAGGAGGGGAGAGGGAAAGAGAGGGGCGGCCTATCCGGTCCCAAGTATCCTTTTCCAACTAATTGTAAAAACAAGCGGTAGATCTATGCACATTGCAAAAAGAATGTCGATCTCAGTGCGACTATTGAATATGATATTTGGTAAGCTCCTGTTCATGCTGTACAGTGCAATTCTTGCCGTTTTACAAGGCCTGTGTTTTACTGTAAAGATAATACCGCTGTAGGATATATTGTACACAAACATTACCATCTTATATATTGCTTGTTTGTGCTACCTTGAAATGATAATTTGAACACACACACACACACACACACACACACACACACACACACACACACACACACACACACACACACACACACACACACACCTTACAAAGTACAGGGACATGTTGCATAGCCACCTCTGTTCATCAGATTGTATCACGTACTTTGCTGCCTCACAAGCCTTCCAATTATCTCTGCATTGATCTAACAGTGCTCGAGCCACAGTATGTTGTGCACTGCTGTTCTGTTTTCTAAATCCCCTGCGAGTTTAGCTTTGGCTCCAAAACAGCAAAAAACGTTTTTTGCAACAAACATTCCCTAAATATTCTGGTCCATTCTTTGTCTGACGGTTTTTACATTTGGTACTCCCTGTTTGGCAAAGGATTAGGCACAGACCGCTAAATAATTTGACTTGAACCATAAAACCCAAAGGTATGTGCAGAGTTCATTGTCGACTACAGATGTATTTGTGCCAGGTTTTCTAGCTTCACCACAGAGCTAGCATATCCAGAGCCCGCCAGCACCTTAGATATGTGTCATAAGCTTATTAGGTGTTGATTCATGTGCAGTAACTGGTAGTAAAGTGTGTGGGTGTTAGGTTAATGCTCATGGAGAGTTGATCCTTGTCCTGTGGCTTGGGCTATTTCCAAGTCTGGCACCAGCACTGGATCAAGCCATTCTGCTGCGAGGGGTTTATTTGGCTCCACAGCACCCATGTCAGACATGTATCCTGGCCCAGCCATTTTGTGTCCTCAGCTGCTCCGGCCCTTCTCCGTGAGCTGGCTTGCTGTTTGGAAACCAGGAGAGTGGAAATAATAAATCAGAAACACTGACCCACGAAAACTATGGGAATAGTTTTCGTGGCACTAGTGCAGACACATAAATAACTTTCATAGTAACAGAGCTTAAACTGAAATATGCTCTAAGGACAGCTCGATTTCACTTTTGGCTATTATGCCAGGACACCAGCTGATCACACAGCCAAGCTGCAATGGGGCTTTATATTTAGAGGATGTGCACTTTGTGTATTGTAATGCATTATGATATTTTTTATCATAGCCACAAGTAAAATAATTTGCTGAAGTGACAAATTTTACAGAGCAGCTGCAAATCTATTGTGCAAAAATAGTGCTGATGCACTGAAAGTGGAAAATTAATAAATTACAGAGGACATCTGAGGGACAGGCTCAGAGGTCTGACAGCGATTACAGAGCCTCCAAGGGAAACCCAGCAATGCCACATGTGTCTGCCTTCCTCCCAAACAAACATATTCTACGTATCTTTTGAGACTTAGAGGAAGAAGAAATAGTATATCTAACAGTACTCAATTATCCAGGGCGATCAAGAGTGGTACCCTTGGGTCCACCAGATCACGTAAAGTACCCGAGAGCTTTTGGAGCTAGATTGTGAAATCATGTGTTGATCAGCTAGTAGATGTCCTGCTGTGCAATGCAGCATGCATCCATGTTATGCCTATGAAACTCAGGATATCCTGCTTGAGGCACTGCCACCCTGTTCCACTTACATCTGTCATCATCGCATGCCTCGGGCTGCTGGTCAAAGCCCTCATGGGCTCACTTCCTCCAGGCAGTGTAGACAGTCGGCACTTTAGAACGAGCAGCAGATCATCTGAGGGTGCCAGCACTGTAACCCCACAATGCACTGTCTCTCTGAGAAAAGCAACAAACTGTAAGTGAGAAGATTGTTGATTACAACACAGCATTCATTATAATTCCCCTCATCCACAGGGGACTGTGTCTGAGCACCATTAGGTGCAAGTGAATCCTGGACTTGGTGACAGGCAAGGCTACTGGTGGTGAAAATGGGCACTTCCTCCACTGTTGCTCTCAGCGGTGCATGCTAACACTTACGGCAGTTCTCAGTGATCACACATATCTGTGGCAAGAGCCTCATGTTTATCGGTCTGAGAATGACATAACAGCCGCCGTAGTTCTCACTGAAAAAGAAAAAAAGTCTAAATATCTCTGTACTTCTGCAACAGTCCAGTTTTTGAGAAAAAACCCTCCACATATCTGCATGCAGAAATCCCAAACATAACAAATCTGACAGTTTTGGATAAAAATATAGAAGTGTTATGAAAAAAAAAGCATTTTTATGTAGAGATGTAAATCCATCCACATATTTCTTGTGGTTGGGTTTCATGTGAGGTGAGTTGAAGTAAATGCAGCCATTGCCAGGAAAGAAGAGCCCCTTAATATGGTGACAGGGGAAGATGAAAGGCATGATGCTGGGATTCAGGAAGCAGCAAGGACAAGGAGGAAACAACTTGATCAATATGTGTGACGTGGAGTCAGCACTTTTCGGTTCCTTTGGCTCAGTATTACTGGGTAATGTAAACATCACATTCAACATGGCTCTGAACATCCTCAGAACCTTTGAATGAGAGTAACTGCAGCAGCTGCATCACTGCATGGTGTCCAGGCTGCACCATGCTGAACTAAAGCTATACAGCAGGTGATGTAAACAGCACTGTTTTTCACCAGCAATAAATGGCCATCCGTCCAGGACATTTACCACAAGAGACGCATGAAGGAGAGCAATAAAGTCAGGCAGGACCAAAAACAACCCAGTTCTCAACTTTGCTTTCTTTCTTTCTTTCTTTCTTTCTTTCTTTCTTTCTTTCTTTCTTTCTTTCTTTCTTTCTTTCTTTCTTTTAAAATGCTGCTAGAATTTAATTTGCAGAGCCAGCAGGTTCAGAACACTATAGCCATCAGTTTGGTAAATTAATAACTGAATATTGCCTTTTTCCATTTCACCTTCAGTACCTGTACTACTATATACTAATTTTATGTAACTTTATTTGTATGGTCCGATGAAGTCAACATGACAAATGCAGTTCTTATTATATGTGACTTAGACTTTAGTGATCTTTAGTCTTTAGTTCACTCTCTCACTTTAAACTTTCCTTTGTCATCTTTAAGTATTTTCTAGTTTTAATGTGTTTTTTAAAATAATTACTCGGGGTTGGGCATTAGGACATGGAAGCTGTTCCTGCACTTTATAAGCCACACACACGCAAACACACATTGAAGACAGTTACGCGGGTTGTTACATGATCCGCTTCTTGACTGTAAGGGTGCGGCGAGACCAAGCTTGATTTTATTCATAAAAAATCTTACAGAGAAATCCTAAACCTCGACTTGTACTGTTTTTCCTTCAGAACCTCGCCAGGAGCAGCAATGTGGAGATCCGGTTACTTATTAAAGTTCCTCTAGTTCCCTCTACTGGAAGAATGGGGAAGGACATGTCTACTCGTCACAGTCACACATGGGTCCCTGTGATATAACAATGCGTACTACAGGGTTAGATTGTTTCAGAATAGCATAGAGCTATAAATCCCTGCGTGCCTGCCAGAAAAACGCACTTTTATGCAGTAGTTGGGCTTATTCCAGTAATCATAACAAATAAAAGCCTTTGGTGTTTCAAAGAAAAAAAAAATGACATAAGCATGAGCAACGTATAGCTCTCAACCCTCTCAGGTGATTTAAAATGTGCATATTGGACAGAGAACCTTCTAAACAACTGGGCTTGAAAAATACTTAGGTGTGCGGTTATTAAGTACCCTGGAACACCTAATGTAGTCTCTGTGTCTTTGTTATGTTTATCACACAAAGCCTTACCTCAATACACCATGTCCATGGCGCTTCTAGTTTCGATTTGAGTTGGTGGCTTGCGACTTATTTTCTTGGATTAATAATTTCAAATGTATGTAATATTTCTCACCTATAATGCCATTGGTTAAAAATAAAGCCTCACTTTTCACCTGCATAAAGCTGCACTGTATATTAGTTTATAAATTCATCTGAATCCACACTTAGCGCTAATGAAATTGGGAACCTTTATTTTGAAAACGACGCTTTTATTTTGTGAAGTAGGATCGGAGTCGCTAGCTAGATTCTAAAATGATTGTCCCGTACGATACAGGATTGTACTGATTTTATCAAACGTGTCTGTTAGGCAGACGTAGTGGACAGTTTGCATCTTGCCATTGATGCTTCGGATATAACGGCTTAGCGTTTGTTTCTTATTCCGACACGGTCACGGTCTCCGAAGCTATGATGGTTAGCTCGGTTAGCTTTATATATTTATGTATATATGCGTGTAACCAGCAGTGTCCAAACACCAGGTAGCTACAGTGAAAAGCCTAACGTTAGGCAAGATATAACCGGAGAACTAATGTGTTTAAGCCTACGCGACAGGTTAGCAGCGTAATCATTACCAGTGCTTAAATCCAAGACAAATACGTGGTACGTATATACGTGTACTTGAAGCCGTATGTGCGCAGGGTTAACGTAACCGGTCCCATGGTGTAATGGTTAGCACTCTGGACTTTGAATCCAGCGATCCGAGTTCAAATCTCGGTGGGACCTCGTACTTTTAATCGATGCATTGTGATTCCTATCGCTCCTAAATTATGCGTTCAAAGGCTGAGATGTACCAAATCGAACCAGCAGCCAGATGTTTGCTTGCAATTAGATCGTCATAACTAAACTTATCACCTGTTCTCTGCAAGTAACACATAGTAGATGACCATATATACCGATATTATCTCGAGATGTGCGTAATTTATAACTTTAATTATGACGAAACTACTTGCATTTGGTTTCAAAAAACTTGCTTTAATGTTCTTGTCAAATATGACATACATTATTCTTTTCACCACCTCAGACACCTAAAATATATTACTTCTTTTACATAAAAATCCAATATGAAAAATAATAATTGTGCTGAAGTCACTTAGATACTGTTTCAGCGTACAGAAAACACACAAATAGCAAAATGAAAAACATATAAAAAAAAGAAAAAGCAACAGTTCAAAATATCACAATAGTCTTTGGTTTTAAGTGAAACAGTTCACTCATGAAATGGTTATTAGTCAGTGTCTTACAACTCCTCTGTACGCTTTTATTGTGACATTACCAACATAAGAAAAGTTGTTCATATTCATGTAATGCTTATGATCTCTTAACTTACTGCATATTTGTTAAAATCTATTTTAAGATTAAATTTTACGTTACAATTTTTTTTTTGCTAGATTGTAGATAGTCTGCATTTTAAATTCTGGTTAACATAATGCTCTATTGTAGTTAGACATTTATTAGTATTCATGCCGTGAAGACAAAACTAATAACGTTTCACATTTATATGTAATGAGTGAGTTAAACTGTAGCCCCACCTTTGCCTTAGATAATCAGAATACACACTTTCATGAATTCACTTGCTTTACTTTTTCCATCGTTTCATAAGTGCAACCATGCCAGTTTACCCCTTAACACATGACTCTTACTTCCTGCCACATTCTGAGCCCTTTTTCTTCAGCGTTTGATACCGATGTATGGAAAATGTTAGGAAAATAACATGGATGCTTGCTCATGCAGTTTCAGGAGTTTGCTCATCATGTGAACAGTTTGAAAAATGATAACAAATAAATGATTTTCACAACAATAATAAAAAAAATACAAACTAAATTAAATCTTTTTTTCAGTCTTACTCAGCGAATATCACCAAGTATAGGTCAATCTTTGGCTATTCCTCTAAATAATACTTTGACCTACAGAGCAGTGATTTTGTCAGAATATCTTATAAAAAACAGTCATACAGCCAAGCACAGTGATGCAAATTGTATAAACGCAAACAAAAATAGTATATACACACTTCATTAGAAAATGTCAAAAACCATTTTAGTATCTTCCCCAGATCCCTAACAGTCCAGAGAGGTTTTTTTCCCTCCAACAAATTCTCCATTTTTTTTTTTATCTCCGTAGCTGTGGTCCCAGCATGACTTTGTTGATAAAGTTGACGATTGCTACAGCTGGTTGCTCGGGGTCCATCTCTGCAAACAGGTGACACACGTTCTCTGTAGCAGTGCCTGTCCGTCTCGCCACAAAGCCAAACATCCTGCACCAGAAGGCAGACGCAAGAGGTCAAAAGCATGTTCAGCAAACCCCATTTAACACTGACGGAAAGTCAATTTTCTTTCTAAAAGCGAGTAGCAAATCCAATGGTGATCAATTGCCATGCAAAGAAGCACATAGTGCCAGCTGGTAATGTCACTGATAAGGGAAAAACACTGCCACACAAGCACTTACTTGCTTGACGTGCTATCAGAATTTGTCCACCTGAAGCACGGGTACACAAATAGAAACACAGAGACAAAGTGACAAGGACACAGAGACTGTTTTACTTAGCAAAAGAGTAGCAATATACATCCATTTCTCACATAAAAAAGCGAATATGCAACTCACAAAGAGAACTTATATTATAAAAAAATATAAGTCATTACAGCAGCGACAAACACGTCTGCTCCCACCTTTACTAAAGATAATCAACAGTGACATAGAAACAGGGGTAGTTTTTATTAACATGGATCAAATTGGTTTGAGTTTATCAGCGACCCACCTCTGATTGTGAGGATCAAGACTGCTAAAGGTGACACTGTTGATTGGGTAGTGTCTCCTAAAAAATAGCCTGTGTAAACAAAGACAACATTAAGAGCCTTTGTCTGACATGAAAGAAAGACTTAATACTCCCTGTGATTGTTTAATACAATACCAAATACCATCAAATTGACCAATGATGCTCATTAAATGAAACTGATGCTCTTCCTAATATGTAGATTGTAGTGATTCAAAAGTACCTTCTTTTGCTGTCGGTTAGCGTGATACCCTGAGAGGACACTTTGAAGTGGACTACAGTTGCCACTGGGCGTGGATTCAGAGACAAAGTGAACTTGGTTGCCTTAGAAACTGCTTCAGGCCCAGTTAGCGACTCTGTTTCCACAGAATTCAGGTAGAGGACGTTGCAAGCTGGTTCATTAGGGAAAGATTATTGACAAAGATTATTATTATTATATTTATTCTTACAGATCAACATTGTGAAAATATGGGGCTTGAGAAGTACCTGCTCCCTGTTTGAGGAGCTCAGCTGCGGTGCTGGTATTTGTTGCACTCTGCATTTCCTGAAGCTCCCCAACCAGATCTGAAACACGATGAATTTCATTTAAGGCTGTAAAATGCCTCCTCTTCATAGAGGAGCATTTAACTGTTCTCCCATAATAGATATAGCTTAATTGAAAAAAGTAGAATTTCTAATTTGGAATACAAGATTTAGTTTTAAATCTAATTAAACAATGAATACCCTTGTCTGGGATGTGAAGAGGATATGGCAAAGAGATGGGAGTAATTGAATGCTGGTACACCAAGGCAGACAAACTTCCTGAGACAAAAAAAGAAAAAAACAGGTAAGAAAATTGCAACTGTGACAGATTAGAGAGGATTAAAACACAGAAAATTGAGGACTTGGAATGTAGAAAATATTCAAAAACTGTATAGTTGCAGATTAAAATGCAAAGTTTCTCACACAGAACTGAACATATGAAATAAATGGCAGCGTTTGCTTCTACAGTGTAACTAACCAAAGTAGGACTCATTCTGACAGCCCTTGATCTTGACTCCCCGTGGCCCAGACTCGATCAGGAAGTGTCTCACCAGCTGTTCCAGAGGATCCCCTGGGAGACAGGAGGTTGAGAAGGAAGGAAGGATGAAAAAAAAGACCTTGTTTTGCTGCCAAAAATATTCTATAAACATAAACAAAAATATAGCATAATGTAGTTGATATCTTTTATTCTGCTTGTTCACTATGAACCATTTTAATACATTAACACACTGTATCACCATTACAAAATAATTTATTTAGCATGTTCAGGTTAGAGTCAAATGTCAATCATATATATTCTCACCTCTGTAATATTCTTTGTCAATATTCTTGAAATTTATAATAAACCTCTGTAATATTCTTGATATTTATAATTGAGCAATTTGTATATATTAGTGCTATTTCCTAAATTTGTAAGCTTTGTAACATATTGTATTATTTAATTAGTTACTGTTACTGTCTTGGAGCAACTGTAACCTGCGTAATTTCTGTAGGGATTAATTAAGTATTCTGATTCTGATGATTGATTACAAAATATTACCAAAAGTATTACTTTTCCCAGAATGCAGCCATCAGTGTGTCTTTAGATGTTCTGGTAAATGTCCATTTCTTTCAAATCTGCGTTCCAGTTTGCATGCTTTATAGGCCCTTTATACCAGTCGTTCTCAACCGCACAAACAGCACTGCATACCAAAAGTGCCGTACATTCTTTGGTGCAAGTGCTCATTTTGGCCAGTTATGCGCCTCTCAACTTTTGTAACTTAACCCAGGATCTGATTTATTTATTTTTTACCAACAGTTTAGCTATATATCGGTGCAGAAGCTCATAGAATCACAGATTATGTACTTCCTCTCATTTGGAGGTTTTGTTTCAGTAGTAACACCTGTCGTTCAGGATAAGACTGCAGTGACAAGTTGTGCCCTAGAGAACAGTCACTGAGCCCCTGGCAACCACAGATCTCTAGGGAAAAATGTGTATTCACTAACAAGTTGCCAAGTTGGTGGCTGGAGGAATTGAGACACAGAGGTGTGCAGTGCTGTACCGACATCTGTAGTTTGCATGGAAGATGCTGATGTCTGCAAATACTTGCCAGCTGCTCGCTACAAACCATATGCAAACCAGAGACGGAAACGGTCAGCCTTCAAAGTAAACATTGTGCTTTTCGAAATTTATTGGTTGCAATGATAAAGCACAATTTTACTTTGAATGCAAAGGTTCTCTGTTTCCGGTTTGTGTTGCACTAATTCAAGTTTTTCAGTCTCTTGTTGAGTAGTCGGTGATTGATCGCAGATAAGTTGATGCCTTCCAAACTACTGTTTGCAGCAAACTGCCTATTGTTCGCAGTTATTGCCTTTGTCACTAGCTGATTGCTGCTAACAAAGAAGTTTTAGTGGCAGCAACAAATTTCACCTAGCAGCAGCCAGCAACCTCCAGGAACTGCCTGTCAAATTGTTTGGGGATCACCGATCGCTCTCTAAGACTGTGTGACTGAGGCATTAATAACAAGCTAAACTTATTAGATACCTTTACTCCCAGAGAAGTTGGCATTAGGAGGAGGGGTAGCCACCTTGAGGGCCAGTCCATAGGCACCCTGGAAGGAATTGCTATCTCTGATGAGGAAACTTCCTGGTTCCTTGTCCTTCAACACAGCTATGGCTATGGTAGAAACATTAGCGCTACGATGTTATGACCCAAAATAGACACATTGACCATAATACGAATTAAATATGAACCATCTTGATGTATTAAGTGTTCATGATAGTACCAATTCATGTTTCATTAATGCTCTCACCTTGGTCTCTGGTGATGCCTGGTTTGTACCAGTACTTGGAGCTGTCCTGGACAAATTTAGCATTCACCCTGATGTATGGCTCCTCCCGACAGCTGTGCTGTGCAGACCCCCTTCTCTGCTCTCCAACAGCAGGGGAGAAAGTAACATGATGTGTGGGGGAAGGAGCTGAGGAAGCCCGAATTAAAGAGTTGTGTCCATTTAGGGATCCTGCTGTTGTGGAAAAGCGTTTCTTCTCTGGGAGCGGTGGCTGGATGGCAGGTATAGTGACTGCAGTGTACCCAGTGTATGGAACATGGGGGACGTTTAGTAACGAGTAGTAATAGGATGCTGAGGGAAAGTTTGGTGTATGGTATCCATCAGGAACAGGTGAAGGCGGTTTTGTGTCAGCTGAGCTGTCTCTGTCTGGAGTCAAGCTTTGTCCTGCTGTGTCTATAGCAGATGAGGAACGCTCAGGAGAAGACTGTAGCTCCAGGGAACCAATAGGAGAATTTGGGGAAGTGGTGGAAGGGCTAGAACTTAAACTAGTTGCTGGATTTATGGATACACCTCTGCTGCTGTCTGATGTGCTTTCATTAGGAAGGGCAGAACCATTGAGTTGCACTTGAACTGGGGTGATAATGACAGTTGCATAACTTGAAGCATGTGATGTGTTAGATCCATGTGCATGTCCCGTTACCTTGACTGCTCCAAGCTTACCATCAGGACTGCTACTCTCAGAAGACTCGTTTGATGTTTGCATGGGGTTAATAGGTATGATTGAACCTTGAGTTTGTGTTTCTGTTGGTTTCACATTTTTGTTACTTGCGCTGGACTCTTGAGGTGTTGATATATCTTGGCTTTGAGAAGGACTGTCAGCATTTACACTAATGAAAAGACAACATATGATAATTTTCCATATTGTGATAATTTTCCAGAATTGTGAAATGCCAGAAAGCAAAGTTTCACTCACCTGTCTTCTGTGTGTGTGGGGCTGCTGCTACCAATCAGTGTGTAGTCATGGTCAGAGTCTGGTCCAGGGGTGCTTGACTGCCCATTAGAATCAGACTTAGTCTCTGAATGTTGGGATATCTCATCTTCTGCATCTGTCTTGGCCTTTTCGACTTTGGTAAGAGAGATTAAAATATATGAGATGAAAGTATAACATAAGAGAGTGATGGTGATATAAGAAGGGAAAAAAAGCATGTTAACCCATCCACTTAGTCCTTTTCTCTACCTTTGCGATGCTCAGTGTGCATTTGGTCTCTGGATCCCAATGGGGTTTCGGGCAGCCTTCCTTTTGCAGGAGATGGGCTATTAGCAGGTAGAGGGGAGGCTGATCCAGAGTGATATCCTGAGACATAACCTCGGCTTTCATGACTTTCAGCTGGAGATGACTGATAAGGTGAGCAGGGGCAGGAGTGTCGCGGCTGTAGGGGCGTGTGGTATCCACTGCTGGCTCCATCCCGTATATCTATTAGTGACTGAGGGATTGGGTAGTTCTGGTGAGGTGCAACGGCAAATCTAGGGTGTTCTAGATTTGGATCTCGGTCCAGAGAGGGTTGGTAGAGATGAAATACAGGCATATTGGATTTGCACTGCCAGAATTCTGCCTCTCTTGCTATGTCCCATGGATTTTCAGTTTCCCATTGTGAAGGTACACCTGTTCCTTGAGACCAGTGTATTGTTTCTGATTGGTCTGGGTATGCTGAGTGTATTGTTTTAACTGAGGCTGATTGATGTTCTCGTCTGCAGGAGCAGTCTTGCCAGGGACAACCAGAGGACTGTGCAGGAGAGCCAAAGAACATCTCTCTGTACGGGCTTGAAGGCTGCGGCTGGTTGGATAGATGAGAACCTGGGACGTGGCTGGAGTAATGAAGGAGGTGACACTCTTCCCCAGTGCAGAGTCTGTTCGAGGCTGGCAGGGTGTGACTGTGCGGGTGTGCATGATCGCGGGTGGGATAAGGGTAACATGGCCTGTGGACAAAAGGTAGAGGTAGAGGGGGAGTTGAACGCTCCCATGGCAACTCTGGTAGAGGATGGGCACTGTGGCGATGGCAGAGCTCCATATGAGCTGAATGAGGATGAGGGGACACTGATTTGGATGGTAAAACTGGCAGAGTTTGGCTTTTTGGATGACTTTTAATGCTTTTGCAACGTCCAAGACAGTGACTGTTGGGGAGACAGGGCTCTCTGTCCCTCTCCAACCCCATGTCACCACACTTTATACTTGCTTGTCCGCAACACAAGTGCTCTTGTCTTAGCCTTCCAGGACCCAATGGGTCTGTATCATCTAATATAGCTGTTTCTCTGTCCCTTTCTTTTCCTCTTGTCTTCTCCTTTGTTTCATCTTCCCTATTCCTTCTCCTCAATGCATAGTCAATATTATCTCTTTCATTAATGGCTAGAGCGGCGTCAGCCAGGTGATCAGAGGGGACTGAGGAGTAGCTGGAATTTGAGGTGTAGGTGAGAGTCTTGGATTGGGTGGAAGTTTGGGTCTTCACTGTTGGGCTGGTAGTGAGGCAGTCATTGGTTGATGCTGGTGAGGCAGTTGCTCCTGGTCCACGTCGCTTCCTCACTTGGGCGTATAAGCTTCCATCTAGAGGTCCCCTTGTATGAAAGATATCTAATAAAAACAAGATGGAAATGTGATTCCTCCTTCTTTATTTAAAACTCATAATCAAAATCAAAAGAAAGCTCGCCTTCTCTCAATTTCTTTCAGGACATAATAAAAATAAACTGGGTCATTATTCATCTGACTAATACTGAGCTAAAATGCAGAAGCAGTGTGTGAAAAAATCAATATATTTCTGCTTCTAGAGAAATTAAGGGGAAAATTAGACCAAACCTCAACCCAGTTGAAATGCTGTGGTGAGAACTTAGAGTTGTGTATAAATGAATTTCTGCAAACCTCAATGTGCTGAAGCAATTCTGTAAAAAAGAGTGAGCCAAAAATCCTCCACAACTATGTGAGAGACTGATAAAGTCATACCAAATGATTACTGCACGCTATCGCTGCTAATGGTGGTTCTACAAGCAACTGAATCATGCATACTTAGTTTTTACATTGGGCTGCGTCTGCATTTTAGCTTAGATTTTGTTAAATAAATAATGACACTGTGCAATATGCCATGTGTTGTTGTTGATCTGAGGTTGTAATTACCTTATTTTAAGCCCTGGTAAGGACTAGATGATTTTTTATTAAATAAAACAGAAGACTTAACAGAATTTTACTATGACTGTAGATCTTAGATGTATATGTAAAGCATTTCTTACTTTCCATGCTGTCCTCATGATGCAGATTGAAATTCTCATAGGAGTCCCATCTGACAACAGGATCCGAGGTGTTATATTCCACTTTGATGGAGGTGTCATTCTGGTGATATTCTTGACCTCAAACACAAAATTTATATTTGAAACATAGCTCATTACTAATATACTACATTTTATTAGCATGTATGCGTTGTGTACTGTATGTGTATTGTGTTTACTTTATATAGCTATTGTATTAAGCCTGCTGCTATAGCAGAAGCTACAATCAAGGACAAGCTACAATCAAGGAATTTCATGCCATAGAATAGAACGATAAAGCGTTGAGCTGAATTTAAAATGTGAAAGAAGAGAGTAGGTGCGAGGACTGCGTGAAATGATTCAGAGATATGCAGGTAACAATGATATTCACCTTTTATTTTTTCTGGTCCATTAGCGAAGACAAACTCCACTGTAGCATCAGGGGGGAACCTGTCATCTACGGAAAGGCAAACATAAAGGAGTGACTAAAATATATCCAGACTGTAACTACAGAGAGACACCAAAACAAAGTAAATAAATAAAGATACGTGCTTTTACTTTCAGCATAATGGAAATAAATAGGCCAAAAAAGGAAACAGAGCACGGCACATCATAGAAGTCTATCTAAAATTAGCTTGTTTTTTAGTTTCATGCTTAATTTTGTATTTAATATTAGTTGTATATTGTATGCATGAGTCAGCATGCAGCACTTAGAGGTACTGTCCTTAGACTGCTGCTTAGTGAACCACGTTAAACCATTTCTGTTTCATCTAAACTGACGCTGTCCTTTGCTATTTGTCTCTGAAGACAAACAAAACAATGGTCTGAGGAATAAGTGGGTCTTGAATAATACAGCCATGTAAACAATTTCAAGTTAGCAACAGAATTATATAGCAGAGAGTTTCCTTTTAGTAGTATTTTATGCAGTGAAGCAGAGTCTAAACAACCATGCTGCAGTGATTTACGACAGCACTAACTCCACTTCAAGATGGGGTGGAGCCAAGGAATAGCAAAGGGTGGCGACGATGACCACAGACTAAAGTTTTATAACCCCACACAACAAGTAAGCATCAAGTAAGCCTGCTGGGGGTGCTATGCACATAATTACAGGACTGGAGTTACAGATAGTAAACAATTCAGAACCATTTCTCTTTAGCTATTGTGTTTATATGTGCACATCTTAAAGAGCACAAGTAATTTTCAACAGTAATTATGTTATGAGCTTTACTAACAATTACAGAAGAAAAAGTTTGGCTAATGCTTCAGTTTTTTTTTAAATCAACTAAGAGTTACATAAAAACCTTATGATTGCTCAGAAAAGTAGGGAAACACTGAAAACACATCAGATCTCAACAAGGAAAAAATCATGCTGGATATCTGTTCTGATATGACTGGGTAATGTGAATGAAAGGATGCCACATCGTTTGATTGGAATGAAAATTATCATCACACTGAGGACTGAATTCAAAGTGAAAAAAATGATGCAGCAGGCTAGTCCATTTTGTAGAAATTTCATTGCAGCAACTCAAATTTGTAGTCAGCAGATTGTATGAGGCTGTGCATTGTCATACACCAAGAGGAACAGAGGACCCAGTGCACCAGCATAGGGTCTGAGAGGTGGTCTTTATCCTGATACATAATGGCAGTCAGGTTCCTGTTGCCTAACCTGTAGAGGTCTGTGAGTCCCTTCATGGACATGCCTCCCCAGACCATCACTGACCCACCATCAAACTGGCTCTGTTGAACAATGTTACAGCCAGCATAAAGTTCTCAATTGCTTCTCCAGGCTTTTTCACATCTGTCACTTGGGCCCAGGGTAAACCTGCAGTGAAAATCACAGGCCACCACTGGGAGACCTGCCAGTTCTGGTATTCTACGGCAAATGCCAATGGGGCTCCAAGGTGCCAGGCAGTGAGCACAGGGCCACTACAGCATGTTGGGGTCTCAGGCCACCCTGATGAAGTCAGAGAGATTCACATCAGTGCTTATCCTGTTCGTCTTTGCAGAAAGGAGCAGATAGAGCCGCCCCTCCCTGAGCCTGGTTCTGCCGGAGGTTTCTTCCTGTTAAACGGGAGTTTTTCCTTCCCACTGTTGCCAAAGTGCTTGCTCATAGGGGGTCATATGATTGTTGGGTTTTTCACTGTATGTATTATTGTAGGGTCTACCTTACAATGTAAAGCGCCTTGAGGCGACTGTAGTTGTGATTTGGCGCTATATAAATAAAATTGAATTGAATTGAATACTGGTCCTGCTGATGGGCTAAGAACTTCTACAGCCCTGTCAAGTTCTCTTCGAGTAACTGCTTGTCTCCAGAAATGTAACTGACCAAATCAATACTCCAGAAGTTCAACTGAGTTGATGCTATACGCTGATTAAAAAGAGTTCCCTTAATTTTTTGAGCAGTGTATACATAAGGCATGATGGTGTACCTCTACATCGCTGTTATGTCTGCAAAAAAAAAAAAAAAAAAAGAGTTTTGAAAAAAAAAAAAAAAAAGGA
>VOQK01018543.1:17559-48843 GCA_015052645.1 Benitochromis conjunctus
TTTTTATTTCTAAAAAAAAAAAAAAAAAAAAAGAGTTTTGCAGACATAACAGCAACGTGAGCTTAAAGTGAGTGACAAAAAACGTGACTCTTTTGTCTGAAACATTTGACTGTAGTTACCAGCATCAGTTTCTAAGTCATATTGTCTGATTCTGTCACTGCTTCATGGCTGGCATTTTTTTCTTGCCATTCCATGCTCCTCCAAACTACTAACAAACCTTTGGGCTTGTAATTTTGTACCTATGCAGGCTTGGTCAAGTTCACTCTTGCCAAACCACAGCTGGGCTCCATGAACAGTACAGGTGTGGAACTGGACTCTAAAGACCACCTCTCTCTCTGTTGCTCGTCTCCGCCAGTGGTAGCACTTTACCTATGGACAAAGATGCAGATAAAAATGCAGTGTACAACAATTGTCTCAAATATTGATAGCAGCCACTTACATTGAGATAAATAAAATACCTTCTTTTATTTCTGGGTTGCTAGGGACAGGAATAATTGTACCCTCTTGATGGGAGAAAATGAGCATGCAGTCTCCAGAAGATTTAAAGCTTAAGTGGTTTAAAAATAATCAAGCACTGTTCAAAAGCAAAGTTACAAAAGTGCATCGGAGTCAGGAGGGAAAAAAGTGTTTTGTGTAGCAGTTTTGTTAAGTGGGGATAAAAGCCTCTGACTACAGGATTTAGCTTAAAAAACCCTGCAGAGGTGTTGCAGTTATTGCAGTGATGTCTTGTACGTATTTGTGGATATGGAGAGGATATAAATCAAAGAACGGTTGTAAATTAGTGACATACAGTTCATTATATGCTATTTCTCACCATAATGTCCCCCTTTAATAGTAGTGCTGGCTCCATAGTCACACACAGCTTTCTTGCCCTCGAGCTTTGTGGATCACTAGACACACACACAGGTACACGCACACACACACACGCGCACACACACACAGTAGAAAAAATGGACAGTCCATCTTAAAAATACATAAAACAAGTCTAAACATGCCACAGTTGGGTAAACACTGGCAAACAGCACAAGCTTTAACATAAGCAGAGTCCCGGCTCCACCTAAACACAGACAGAGTCAATGTGTCAAAGACACTGAGGGAAGGAAAGACATCTGCCCGCAGGAGGTGAGCTGAAAACACACACACACATATAGCTGACCAGTTACTTACTAGACTCCTGAGGTATACACCAGTTGAAGTGACTGGTAGATTTTCAGGAAAGGATAAAAACCTGCAAATAAATAAAGAAATAAGTTTAGGGATAACAATAAAAAGGGTAAGAATTTGCACACAGAGGCTTTATTGTTTGTTTTTTTCCCCCTTTTTTTCCCCTTAACATTGTAAAACACTTACTGTTCCCACTTTCACACTCAGAATTACCATTAAAAAAAGTGCAGACTATAAAACTGACCTCCTCCTGCCTGGAAGTTTGGTAGTGAAGGAATGAGGATCTGGTGAAGGAACAGGGGATTGCTGTTCATTTTGATGGTACCTGACAACAAACCACCAAAGTAGTAGATGTATCTGTCAAAGATAGGTGAAGAAACGGTGTGATGAGAGAGTGACTGAGGCGATAACTACAGCACAGCAAGAAAAGATTAATGGCAGAGGGAGGAAATGGATGATATGGAGGGGATTGACACCTCTTCTGAGAGGGCTGCAGGGAAGAGGAGACCTTATCTTCACAGAACTTCCTCATGGCTAGTGTGGTGAGGGCCTGGTCAGCTCTGTGAACACGGGCACAAGTGTATTAGTTCATTTATTATGTCTTTAGCTTGATATTGATGAGGTGTATGCTAAGAGGAAGTCATGAAATCTGTTGGTGGCTTTAAATTGACAAAGATTGTTTTAATGGCTTTCTTGGACATAAAGCAAGGGCTCATTTGGGCAAATAGCAGATCCTTAAATATGCTGGTATATTGAGACTAATAGTAGACTAATAATAAAAATGCAGATTACCCTGCTGATATCTTGCTGTAGTGCATATAGGCTGCCACAATGACCCCTGTCTTTCCTTTGTTCCCCTGTCAGAACAAAAATCAAAGGCATTATCAAATCAGTTTTACCGCTGTTATAAAATTTTTACAGCTAAGGAATCAGATGAATATTCAGGCTACACTGACTTTGCAGTGGAGGACCACTACATTGTTTGGGTCAGAGGTTAGCCACGTCTCCATGGCCTTACAGACAGCACAGATCCTGTCCAGGGGTGGGGCATGAAGATCGGGCCAGCCGTAGTCCTGCACCTGCACCACAGAGGATGATGTTTCAAATACTGGTGGTTTTATGCTTTGTAAAGCCTTTTCATTAACCCTAAATATGTACATGCAGTATATCACATACTGTATATTGCTCATGCATTTCAGTAACGTCTCAGTAGCCAGAGATATGTGTCGCATGTGAGTGCCTGTACCTTTGGGTAGAGTCTGGTGATGTCATGTCTCTTCTCTGATAAATTTAGAAGCTGGGGGAAGGCAGAAGAAATTTACAAATCCAAAAAAACAAAACAAAAACATACAAATTGCAAATATCAAAACAGTGGAAAGGATAGTTTGATTTAAAAGTGCGCGTTCAGCACACATATGGACTAAACTAAAAAATCTTTGCGTATAGGAGCTTCACTTTTAATAACCACAGATTGCTTGAATCTAAAATTAAACATTATTATGCCAGTTTTGAATTTTACGTTTCTTATTATTTCAGCCTTTCACACTGACCAGAAACTTGTCTTGGTGCTTGGATTTCAGCATGGAGGCCACTTCCTGTAGGTTTCTGCGGTACTGCTGCTCCTCCAGGTCTGGCAGGAAGAAGACTGAGATGATCCTCTCTGTGATGTAGGTGAGGTCAAAGTCGTAGTGGCACTCCATCACATGCTCCATCACTTGTTCCACGCTTTTACTTCTGGACATTGTGAAAATCCATTCTTTTAGTTCAGGCAGAGCAATCATTAATGTCCTTACTGTCGATTTTGCAGTATTTATTTTGTCTGTCTTTGTCTGTTATAAATGCACAAAAATGCCTTTTTTCTTTGGTTTGAATGTGTTTGATCAGGCTTTGCGGTACCTTGGTATGGAGCCTCTCTTTTTCTGTGATGTTGATTTAGTGGAAGTGTGCTGCGAGACAAACAGAAAATGATCTCGGTGCTGCACTCACATCACATCTCATAAAAACTGCTCTGTGACAACCCCCCCCCCCAAAAAAAGCCTACCACTTCTGGTGTTGAGGTGCAGCTGGGAGTCACCTGAAAGCAAAGAAAGCATGTGGTTGTTTCTTTCCAGCTGTAACAGACCCACACATATACATTGGGAGGAAGCAGTTCATGCCAAGTCACGTGTTTGGTTTAATGCTTTTGGTGCAGCTCCAGCAGTACACATGAGGGGATGGAACACTGTGGAATGAGGAGAGCTGATGAAGAGGATAGTAAAATCCACTCTCGCTCTCCTCCGTCTCAGAGCACCTGGTTTTAGGAAGAAGCTGTCAGTCAACAGATGCGGCTGTTCCTTATGATGGACTAGTTATGGATGACACACATAGAATGATCTATACACTCAGTGGTTTGCACAAGCGTAGATGTTTAGAATCAAACTTCAACAGCTGCTCATGTGTACATATGTGTAAACAATTGTAAAAAAAACCCAAAACAACAAAAAGCCTGAGGACAAAGAGTGTTTTTGAAATTCTTAGTCATTGCTGATTGGTGTTTATTGTGCTGACCAGGCAGCTGAATAAGCAGCTGTGCTGCTCAGGCTATCAAGAAGTGCTCAATAAAAATGATTGATTTCACTTTTTTATTCTTTTGGCCTCTTTAGAAAGAAGCACTGATAGATAGACTTCATGGGGACTCAACATGTGGCATCCAGTCCTTGTAGTGATGAGCCAAAGGTAAGTTGCCAAAACTACAAACACACGTATACAGATGGAGAGAGACAGAGGGAAGCCGAGGTCATTTGAACAGAAGACAGTCACTGCTATGACAATAAACTTTAACGGGTTCCTGTAGCTTCCTCTGTTCTGGATTATTTGATACTTTTCTGACTCATCTTGAAGTTCTCATAAAACGTAAACATTTTTTAACGCAGCTAAAATGATTGAAAGTAAGCGAGTAAAGAAAAATGGAAAGAAGCGCATGGATAACAATGAAAAGCATTCAGTAATCCAGTACAGCTAAGGGCCCCAGCAGTGCGCTTTGACAGGTGACACCATGTCAGGTTTCAACCTTTGAACTTTCCCACGAGATTGATTGGTATCTGAGCCGCCATCTGTGGCTGTGTTCAAGTGCTGACAGGCCTCAAGCAACAGGTTAATGAGTCAAATGCCAATCACAGTGAAAGGAAAACAGGAAAATCTGCGACCATGCAGGATTACATTCACTAGTTCTGTGCTGACATAACAACATGTTAAGCCTGTTCTTTAGTATCTGGTCATTATCAAAATCAGTCTGCAGACCCAATGGCCAGTTGACTAGTTAGCATCTGGCAAACTTTTATTTCCATGGCCTGCGTTGTAGCCAGCAGACAAATTTCTGTTTCCAACAAGGAATCACTGTTTATGACTGCAGATCCTTTTTATGCAGATTACTTTTGGATAGGCAAAGGTTTCGGGGTTGCATTTCAGCTATGCAATCCGTCTCTCCATGCAAATTTTATTCCTGCATGCAACTAGAGCCTGCTCATCATGACAGACCAAGCTAAGTACAGGAAACCAGAAATTTTCATGCAAGAAAAACCTTGTCCTTTACCAAAAGGTTCTATGTATTTATACGCAGCATCTGTCAAAGTAAGCCACTAATACAAGCTGCGTTTCCCTTTGGGTACTTAGTAATAGATGCCTTAGCTAGCATTAGCTCGTCTCCTCAGGCTCATTAATGTGTTTGTTGTTTTCATGTTCAGTGTGTATATCCTTATCGCCGTGTGTATTAGCTCAGCTCGGTTTTGAATGGATACCATAAATGTTATGTAAGGCGGAGCACTGTGATGTGACGATCAACCATCCAAATTAAAAGCTGAGGCAGCTGCATCATGATTGCTACACAGCTTCTCAGAAAGAGACTATAATACAAACTGGTGAGCCACAACATTATGACCACCACTTATATGTTGTTACCTCTTTGCATGGTACAAATAACAAAGAAAATATTAAGGTACTCAAGTTCTCTGAAGGTGTCCTGTGGTATTAAAAACCAGACATCAGCAGCACATCTTCTGAGCGCTGTATCTTGTTGGAGAGGAGAGGTTGTCAGTCAGACTTATTCCTACTGCTACACTATTGTCAGCGAGATTTCTGATAAGTAGAACACAATTTATTTTAAGTTACTTTAAAAGAACTTTGAAACCAGAAAAATTGGATTAGTTTACTTTCTATCCAGAAATAAAATGTTCCAATTTCACAGCTCACATTTTCTAATGCACAAAAAGCAGATGACAAGCAACGCTGCAGTGGGGAGTATTACTTGCAGAAGGTTTAGGGCTGTGCAATCTAGGGAGGAATGAGTAAAAAGGGGAGTGAATGGAAAAAGGGCACAATTGCTGAAATTATAAGAAGGTTGTGTTATGTAACATTGTGTACCTCCTATAAAGACAGACAACCAGCATAACAACACTTACTATTCATCACAGCATAAACGTGACACTTTAGAATCACTGAGTCCATGAAGGAGTTATAAAACTTATAATAGGAAATGAAAGAACACAGAGATTGAGCCATAGGGGATAACTCTTTTCTTAACAGGTTTAATAAAGGTTGTTACTGGATAAAGTAGCCGGTTCCTGGAGACAGACATAACACATGCATGTGTATCCATGTATAAACATGAACACACACACACACACAGACAAAAAGAAGACCAGGGTTTGAACCCAGAGGCACAGAACATAGAAATACAGCAGGAGAAAGACATCAGAGTCAACAGGAAGCAATTTGCAACAGGATGTCAGCGCTGCTCGGCCTAGGTTCACACGTAACGCACACACAAGTCACAAATTACACGCAGAGCATACACGTGTCTTTGGTAGTTCTGCCAGCCTCAGGGTCTTCATTAATGCATGTGGACTGTAAGCTGGAGCCACTGGGAAAGGCGCCGTCTGGTTCAGTTTGTCTTGTTGATCAGTCAGCATTTACTGAGGTGCCAGTGACAGCACTCGACACCCCATACCACCCCCCCACTTCAGGGGACTGGACGACTGTTACTAAACTCATTACCCGATCTATTTATCAGGTGATCCATTCGTTTAGTTTCTTTGGTTTATCTTTGTAAAAAAAAATAAAATTGTAGTGCTGAGCAAAGCAGGCAACTGAGAAAAATAGAGGAATTTTTGAGATGTTTGCTTCCTTGCTGGAAGCTAGACGTGAAGATTGATGCCACTCTTTTGTGTATATAAAATAGGATGCTGATAGCTGTCTCACAAGAAAGACTAAAAATGAGGAAGCACCAAACTCAGTAAAATCTTTCCAGTCCGAATCCATCGCTTGGCAAGAAAGCAAATATTTCCCCCCAAATTATCTTTGTAAAGATCTTTCATGTTTTCTTTCACAGTGTAGCTTAACAATAAATAAATAAATCATTGACTTTTAATCAGCATTTAGATCCACATTAAACTTTCCCTCCTTTTAATCCCATCCACAGCACAGCGACTGCAGCTGGAATATGAATCTGATCCGACCACTGCCACATCCGGAATTATTCCTGGGAGAGGAAATCCAACACAGAGAGATCTGTCACAGCAGGGAAGGCAGAAGATAAATGTGAGTGTCCGAGACACAGGCGTCAGCGTGCCATCTAGAATGAACGAGCTTCGATCTGACGGTCAACTCAGAGCTGACATCACGCTCTGGAGAGGGAGAAGTGAGTAAGCCTTCAAACCAGAATGTGGAAAAAAGCTAAATTACCAGGTTTATTCCATGTTCTGTACTCTTACAAAAAAGCCATCTTGCCCAAAGTTGCTGAAAGCTGAAATAAAATCTGTGGGCTTTTATTTTTAGTGGCTGGAGAGATTCAGGAGGCTTTAACTGAAAGCGCAACGCGCTCTCTTTCTTGTCTTGTTACCAGTCTGCCTTTCATCCTCCTCTCATCTTTGATCCCTCGTTTCTCTATTTCCTACCTCCTGGAGTCTGTCACCCCCTTCTAATCCCCCCCTTTCTGCCTCACTACTTAAAAAGCCATGGGGCAGGATGACCACAATCATCCCTGCCATGAAATACAGGCATGTACTCCTCCTGAATAAACACCATCAGATGACAAAGAGCACCTCGATAAACATCACGTGCATCAAAGGCCCAGCACGTCACCAACTAACTAACAAAAGTGGCCCATGGGATAAAGTAACAAGGGCTCAAAGTGAAAAACCAAATGTCTAGGGAACAGAAAGTAGACATAGGAAAAAAGGAAGACAGGAAGAGGAAAGAGGAGAGGCAAACAGGGACAGTAAAAGAGACTGACCGCTGGCCAGGAGAGAGATGTCAACAGCTGAACATGCCTCCTGACCACTGACACAGAGCAGAGAGATTTCTCAGAGCTATTTTAATAGAGCTCCTTATTTTAGACTAAATTTCCCCCAGAACACTTACAGGCTCATTTTGTCTATTTGTCTGTCAATCATCCCACAAAGTCTCTTTTTCAAGAGATCTGGCACTGTGGAAATGTGGCTGCCTCATAACTAACATACATTTGGAGTTGGTCCCATTGTCTCTGCATGCCCTTTGACATTCAGCAAGTGGAAAAATAGCACCAACTGTATGAAAACTTTCTATCTGCATCCCCTGCGCATTACAGTGACACCATCTTCTCTTCACCATTTAAAAAAAAAAAAACATTGTTACGACCCTGTTAAGAAAATAGGAGCTGTATAATTCCTGGAATATTAAACAAAGCATTACGGTGTGGCTTAGGCTCTCAGGAAATTAAAAAATATCAAAGGGTAAATATAAACGCTTTGAGCGTGCATCTGTGTGCACCAGTGTGCCTGCCGATGCTTTATTGTTGCTAAGGCGAGTGAAGCAGTAAAATTAAATTAACCATGATAATTATTTGTGGACAAGTACATCATGGTTATAAAAAGCAGCAGCACAGTGACAGTGATAAGCCACCACCCTAATCGAGTTACAAAGATGAACAATCTGTTGGGATTTTGTGATAAACAACATCCACTTTAAACATCTGTTGACTTCTCGTCTACCTTGTGACCCAGCTGTGAGACGTGAATGACCACAAATGCAGGAGAAAGTGGGCGGCTTAAGACAACGGAAAGGAGAAGAGACTCCGAAAACCAGGACAGCTGGTCAAGAGCTAGACTAATAATCAGCATCTGCCTGAAGAAGAAGAAAAAAAAGAGGAAATCCAGCCGATAATCTGTCGAGCATTTGCAAACTGATCTGAATTCGCATCTTTTCAAACTCACGACTCTATGTCACTTCATATATCAGCACGGAACATTAGGAGAGCAGCTGGTGTGCATGAGCAGACAGTGTAAAACCATCTGTATTTCACTGCATGACATTAGGATCCATCAGATGGTGTCAGGACAGGTGACTGGGTCCCTTTGTCTCTGGTGTCCTTTGGTCCTAAATGGTGACTTTGCATACACACAATAACAAACAGCACAGCACTGAAGCAGCAGAGCAATTAGACAGTAATCTGGAACCTGCATCATCACATCTACAGCATTAATACTGATACAGTTAAAAGTAATAAAGTACAAGCAAATAAAAATACACAGACATAGTAGCAGACACGTGCACACAAATACACATCTAATAAAAAAAAAACAGTCTAGCACAAAACGTATTATATAGAAATATATGAAACACAGTTTAGGTCCAGTGCCCATAAACTACTAACCTGCATGACTGTCTCATGAAAAAGTAAATCGTATGAATCCATTCTCCAGTTTAAATAATTAAAATCAGTGTATTTTTGTAGGTCACTGCAGGAATCTCTGCTTAAATTTCTGCACTTTCCTTAATCACAGTAAACGAAATCCTCTTTCTGGGCGAAGCAAGAGCGCTCTGGCTACGGCTTTAATGGAATAATATGCACAATCACATGCCGCACAGTTTGAGCTAACACCGTGGAAAGGATTTAAAGATGGTAAGGCGGTTACTCGGTAGAAAATAAAAACCTAGACAAGTTGAAACTGATGCTGCAGCTGCAGGCAAACTAAAGCAAAAAGCTGTGGTCAGTCAATACAGAGCGGTGCGTGTTTTTACCTCTCGACAAGCAGCTTCAGCCTTTCCCTCTGCCTCTGAGCAGCGCTGTGTGTATAGTGTCATACACTACCTCCCTCTCTGCTCACTCTCTCTCACCAACTAAGTTTGCACCCCCCCTCCCCTCCCCTCCCTCATTTCTCTCGCATACACTCGCAGAGTGCCAGCAGCACATGCAACATAGCGTTTCCCCTCCCGATTTGCCTGTGCCTTATGCACAGAAGGCAGCAACGCACATCAGCCATGCAAGCACTTTCCCTCGCACGCGTACATCAATACGCCACATGCAGACAGTGGGTGCAGATGTACAGTGACCTCTCCGGTGCCCCGAGGGAGAGTGATGACAAGAGGCAGCAGGACAAATAGCAGCGGGGACATACAGTTGATGAGATGGGAAAAGACGAGACGATGCGCAAAGGATAAAAGATGGGGGGGGGGGAAAAACATACTATAACTTTAGTGGTGACTGCCATATCACACTGATGAAAGGATCAAACATTTGAAAAGGAGATGAGAAAATAATGGCGCAGAGAAGGTGGGAGATGCTTTAACTGTGATGACAAAACATCAGAAAAAGGAGAAATCTAAGAAAGATTAAAGGTTAGAAGAGATGATGACAGGGAGATGCAATAAATGAAAGAGGTGGAAAAAGGAGGTGGTGCTATAACATGTTCTATAGCAAGAAGAAACAGTAGAAACATATGGGGGTGGGGGGTTTATTGGTATATGAAGCGCACACACCAGTCTGAAGCCTTGACCCCAGTGTCCTTTTTTATTTATGAATACCCCCAAATGGGACCGATCACACGCACTCTCACACAGACAAAAACTGCCTCCCCAGCTGCCTCTCGCTTATTTGCGTTCCTTGTGATCACTCACTCGTAGGCATCTGCGGCACTCGTGTTATTTTCTATATTTACCCGCTCAGACTTCTCCTATCCAGACTGATCATCATCCTTTGTGACGATATCCACTCACGTCCGTGGCACCAGCTCTCCTGCAGCCTCAGAGAATTGTTTTTGGCTGTTGCCCTGGTGACCGGGGGGGGGAGGGTGCATATGACAAAAATAATAATCCTCTTTTAATACGCGCAGCTAAGGCACAACAGCTGGTAGAGGCGTGTCATACACCATTACAGTGTGCCAGCTACCTTGGTGAAGAGAAGAGCAGAGAAATAAATACGACAGGTCCTTCTATGTGGCGCTGAGAGGGCAGGTGTGTTGCTCTTGAGTGCATGTATATGGCTTGCGCTGTTGGATACTGAGTGAGACAAAACAGTCCCACTCCAGCAAGGTCATGAACTCACTCAGTGGCGTGTGACACTGAGCTGATGTGAGTGGGGTCACATGAGAGCAGAAGCCGCTACTGCCAATGGCTGGACATGAGCTGTGGATGGAGAGAGTGCTTCTCTCACACGGTTTAAATGAACCAGTCCACTCCTTGGGAGACTCTATAAGCAAAGGTGGGGACATCTTGCTCAAAGTCTATAAGTAGCTTTTTTTAAGCCTGGACTTACTAATGCACATATGCTGCTGTGGTGAAACTCAGCTGAGCTTAAAGTATTTACTGGGCTATTTCCTTTCTAATCACCAACAGACAAATGCAGATTGTCTTAGGGCAGAGCATGTGGTTTGAAGCTGTGAGGACTAGCTTCACGGAGCTTTGTGAGTGCGTTTGTTCAGAGAGCACTACAAAGTGACTGCTTGCAAACAAGGGCCTTCTAGTCTCCCAGATGAGAATCGCCCATTCACCCACTGTATTTGGCTTTCTCATAACAAACAGCACCTTATCCGTAGATGGACACACAGACGGCATTTGTTTGCAAAGTGCATTATCCTCTGAGCTGTGGTGCTTCTCAGCTAGTCTCCTCCTCACTGATCCCTCACTGTGCATACGGACCACTGACAGCTCACAGATCCCTGCAGCCCCTAATTGATCACCCCAAGAGCTATTTTCACAGTGCTAATGATCAGTGAGGATGTATCACATATACAGTCATAACCTCTAAAGCCACAGACTTTATTAAGAGTCACTTTGAAAAACAACGGAGACTTTCCGGGTGCTTGAGAGTTCACCCTCTTATCCATGTTACTGCATGGATGAGTGCAGTTCTGGAGGCAGGCCTTCTTTAACCAGACATCTAGGTCAGTGCACATGGCTTATTCCACTTAAGACTAACATCACATTAACGTCGGTACCTGACAAACCTTTGAAAAAGGTGCACAGTTTGCTCTGGGCAGGAGGAGGTAAGGTATGAAACTCTGTGGTGAATTTAGGTAGAAAATGTATAGCTCACCTTGGCTTCACACATCTTGTGAACTGTAACCTTGCACTCTGTAAGCAAAAAGAAGCAATAATTTACTCTGAGAGTCAGCGAGCTGCTCTGATGTGCATCTAGATCTGCTACCACCCTGAGATGTGGACTCACCCTTGCAGAAAGCCGCAGGGGTGTCAATGTTGTGCTTGCACACATCACACATTCGTCTCCTCTTTAGTGTTTTCAGTGTGAAGGCATGGTTCCCTGATTTGGAGAGCTGCGGATACACAGGACAATTAAAACTGATCGCCGCACACGAGACATGACAATCCCCTCGTGATAACATGAATAGTAGATTGTGGGGCATGCTTAGGTTCGTCAAGTTTCTCAATATTTGCAAAGGCATTTGAGTTTAGCATTCTTCCATCTGAAGCACTAGATGTTCACTATCCCCTGCGTGGCTGCTGTCAGTACAGATATGCGCTGGTGTAGTGATACACCAGCATGAGCACTGGTGTCCTACCTGCTGTACATTCAGCTTCCTCCACTAATATCAGCTGTCGTATCATGTTGTCTTTGAAGGCATCCTGTTTTCTTGTCTTTTAACTTGTCCTTATTCTGTCTCAGTCTGGGGGGCTAAGACGGTGAAAAATGAAAAGCTTTACGTGCTGCTGTTCCTAGTGCCACTGTGCGGTATGGTAACATGCAAGATGAATAGAACCCGATAGATTCCCACAGGGGATAAGAGTGTTTTTTTAAATTTTTAAATTTATTATTTTACTGTGGTCACTGCTTTAGTCATGTCCATGTCATGACTTTTTCAAGCTTCTCTGTGTCTCCATAGCAGTGCTCCATGCTGATGAACCATAACTTCACAACCACTGGCAGGTGAAGTAAATAACAGTGATCGTCACATTCTGCTACGTTCTGCTAGTAAAACATTCACGTAGGTTCCCAACATGTTACTTTTACACATCGTATCGCCAAGTGTATCCCAAGCCTGCCTCACTCCTCTTTTGGCGATGGTATTCCCAAAAGCAGTGGCCTCCCCCGGCAGTGCAAGAAACGGATAAGGAACGACTTCAAGAACATGAAAAAGGACCCAAAACACTGAGATGTCCCCTAAACTCCCCTACGCTAACTTTGCACCAACTAAAAATGAATATTCCCCGGTGACTGAATCCTCGTGTTCCCCTGGTTTGACCTCTAGTGTCATTGCCAGGTCAATCTTTTTTCCTATTGGCCATTTCTCTGACTAATTTATGACCAATATTATGAATACACACATCATCTCAAAGAACTGCGGTGCCTACATACAATTTCCCAACTCTATAAATACATTTAGGCAAACACTGACTTTGAAGATAAATCTTTTTCAGCTAAACAAAAGACTAATATTTAACTTACATTTAGTCTCCCTGTAAGTCTGGCTTAACTAGCTGGGGCGTCTCCTCTTTGAAGACAGGCTCAGTTTCCTCTCAACATTTCAAGGTGGTACCACACTGGGCAGTCCTGGCAGCTGTGTAAACCTAGGACTTGAGCTTCTTTAGGGAAAGCCAAAGGTACAGTAAATCTGACATAAACAGGCTTAATATGACCGTTCACTGTCTCTCAGAAACAAACAAACATCATTTTGCTTAATACAGTGGGAATGATGAAAATTGACTGGATTATTCTTGATTTAAGCACAAATATAAACGATTATTTGAAAGCAACAATTAATTTGAAAATATGCACTCTAAAGGCAAATAATTTCACCTCCCTGAGTCATAATCCATGGATTTTTCTTTTTATAAACTCATACTCAACTGTCCCAGTGAGAAATGGGACAGTGTTTATACAGAGTTATGGCAACGCCCTCCCAAAGCAAAACCTTTTGACGGCATATGAAGCAAATTAAACCATTACATTTTTCCTTGAGCAGAGGACGAGGAGGGGTTTGGAAACATCAGGAGAGAGGTGTTGTGAGAGTGCGGTATGTGTGGGAGAGGTGAAGGGCAACAAACATCCCATAGTACCACCACACACTGATATTTCCCCTCCTGTTAAATGCCTGTATCTAATTTAAAAAAACACATCTCAGCTGAGACATTTCCTTGGATTTGGATTTTTTGGACGCCTTTGTTTGACTTTAACTCGGGAAGGTGAACACAAAAGATTATTGACTGGCCTCGCTTCCCTCACCGCCTTAAACTGTGAGTGTCGCTAAACTGGAATGTATTAGAAAGGAGCCGTGCCTCTCAAGTGGAGTGTACACCGTTTAAATCCTTAATGACAAGAAATGTCAGCTGAATGTTTTATGCGGCCTGACCTTCAGCTTTTGTGTGGCTGCATATAATGCGAACGTAAACGCGGCTGATTTGCAAACACCGCGCTTTGCAGCACGCCATATAATAGCTGCACAAAGTTTCCGACTTGCTTCATTAAACATTCCGGATGCTCTTTAATTTGACATTCAGTTGCTTAGTGAACTCAAGTGTTTTAAATCCACTTTCAGTTGAAAATGAAGGTTTGCCAAGCAATAACGTTTAAGTCTCAAATTAAAGCGCTGCAATTTATTTTTATCTCATTTGAAATGACTTCACGGTTAATAAGAGGGAGCTTTAGGATAATTTTTTTTCCCCTTGAAATACAGTAATTTGCTGTCTTACTAAGAGTTAGACGAAGGCTTCTGTTTGTTCGCTAAATATGGGATTACACCCCAGAGGTGGTTAGAACATTACTGTTGTGATAGTTTTTTATGCCTTTATTTAATCACGTCTCGATTATTGTAATTTATTCACTTTGTTCACTTGTCTTAAGGAAGCTTCTTTGGAACGTCTGCAGGTTGTTCAGAAAGCGCTTGTGAGGATTCTCACTCTGGTCTTTTAAGTGCTCACATGTTACACTGTTGCTAATTCAGTTACACTGGCTTCCCATTAACTTCAGGGTCCACTATCGGACCATACATCAGTGAACCTTTACATCCATACATGCCCAACCTGCCCTTGAGGTCATGAGAGCAGGGCCTGCTGGTTGTGCAGCATACAAGGCTGAGAACTGAAGGAGCTTTTGCTATTGTGGCCTCCAAACCTGCAACTCTACTCCTCTGAGAGAGCCTGAGAGCTGTGAACCCAGTAATCTCTTTTAAAAAAGCAGCCAAAAATCTCATTGATTAAAACACATCTGTTGAAAAACCTTTTGTTTTGACCTTTTAGTCTTTTTGTTGTGAAGCAGTTTGTGATATTTCTCTTGAAAGATGCTAAAGTTTTACTTGCTTGCTTGACAGTATGAATGTGAGCAGAGGGAAAGAACAGACTCTTATACATATTATCACCTTTGAAGTTCATGGAGTGAATCAGAAAACTTTCACTTCTTTAAATAGTTTAGCTAAGCGTGATCGCCTGCTATTTGATGGTGGGTAGGTGGATTAGAGTGGGTGTATATGACTATAGAAAAAATATACTGTCTTTAGTTGCTATAATCTGAAATCCAGTCATTCATTTTCTTCCACTTATGCAATACAGGGTTTGTGGGGGTCATCCCCTTAATCATAGGGCTAATACACAACACAAGAGAGTCAACCAATCACCCTGAACCCCAAGCATGTCTTTGGACTGCAAGAGGAATTCCACGCAGACACAAGGAGAACATGGAAACGCCACACAAACTGGACTTGAACCTGTGATGAAAAAGCTGTGATGACCCATGTTGTACATTTGATGTATTTATATTATGAAAACAATGTTTATAGCCAGTTATGTATCAGTGAGGCGGTGGTAGGACAAAGTCAGAGTAGCTGTTTCCTTTTGTTTCGAAGCAAAGCTAACTGTTTGCAGTTTCATACAGTATGGAGTGTAGATCTCCCCAGATGTCGGGGCTACAGGTGTTTGAAAAGCTGTTACAGAATGTGTTCCACCAAACAAAGGATATCACTTCCATAATAAAATCACCGGTGCACTCATTTCCTCTAATATTTGTGACCCACCAAGCCCTCTGAGATGAAACTCCAATTTGGCTGCTGCCTCTGATGGACCACGTTGCCATCATGCAGCACGCATTGATCTCATAAACAAAAGAACAGAGTAGCAAGTCATCTGACTATTGACACGTGCACTGCTGAATATAAACGGTAACATCCAGTGAATGCAATGAATCTGTGTGTGTGTGTGTATGTGTGTCTGTGTGTGTATGGGGGGATTTAGGAAGCTAGAAGATAAACCTGAGGGCATATGAGGGGAGAGGATCATCATCATCTCATCTCAGCCGTTTACACTCTGAATGTTCTTATGTAACCCGTGAATATCGGAGGTTGAATCAATTGGACTAATGCAACCGAAAGAGATGTTGTACACACAAGTGCATGTGTCACTTCACAAACCTGTGACCACCTGCAGAAATATTCCCTCGGCTACGACACTGCAAAAATTCAACGTAAGTGCATCGTTCAATGTAAAGCAAGCTAAATAAATATATAAATAAATGACAGGAAAGGATAAAGACACAAATCACTCAGTGCTGTGGAACCAGTGTAATATTTGTAATGCATACCCTAAAATACAAATAAAACATTTAGCTAGTGTTTTATAACTATTATGTATGGCATATGGTGACATTACAAACTCTAATAACAGTGAAGTAAACAACACATGCAATGAAGTCACAGTTAAATGGCTAATGAACATTGCATTGATTTTTTTCTTTGTTTTGTGCCTCAGGTCGAGTAAATGACAAAGATTTTTGATGTTGCAAAAATCTGGGGAAAAAAATCACTCAAATATGGCTTTTTAATTTTTGATTATAGAGCTATGGCATTAAAGCAGCATATCAGTGCCATGCTATACCCTTGGCACTTTCCATCTGTTGTTGCCAAGTAAGTTGGAACCTGAAATATCAGAATGGGTCAAGGCTGCAGCCCAGTGGACACGCTGTGGCAGTGCGGCACATTTTCCAACTGAGGAACTTTTCACTGGTAAATTTATTTGAAAAGCCTAGACAGCTGTATCATTTTTTTCATCATGGAGATGTAATTAGTGATGTAATTAGTTTGGGTAAGTTAACACATTCTTCGGGTGACAACAAGGAGAGCCAGATAACAGAACACAATACAATACAATGTTACTGCTATACTAATATCATGCAGTGCGACGAAAGTTGATTTGAAGCTCCTACAGATGTTCAGAAGATTAAGTTAAAGATATAAAAGTATCCAATTATTACACAGTAGCACAACAATAAATGGCCTGCATTTGTATAGCGCTTTACTCAGTCCCTAAGGACCCCAAAGCGCTTTACACTACAATCAGTCATTCACCCATTCACACACACATTCACACACTGGTGATGGCAAGCTACATTGTAGCCACAGCTGCCCTGGGGCGCACTGACAGAGGCGAGGCTGCCGGACACTGGCGCCACCGGGCCCTCTGACCATCACCAGTAGGCAAACGTGGGGTTAGTATCTTGCCCAAGGATATTACAATATCCTTATATACAATACTGTGCACCAGATCAACAAGATGAGTAAAGTGGCACGTGCAACAACCTGTAGTGTGAAAATAAACGGTGGATGACATACACAGATCAGCAATACAGTGTGTTACATTTGGAGAATATTTCCAGTGTTTATGTGTGGAAAGCTATTGTTCAGCAAGTATTTTTAGTATGTGAGCAAAGAGCAGATTTAGTGGTCGTTATCTGTCAATAAATTCATGATAAAGAAGAGTCCCTTCTACCTGTTCAAGCTTACTTAACAACATTAAGTAAGGCGAGCCAAGTTAAACAGCTTTGGAGAAATGTTATCATCATGAAACTGAAATGTATGGATTTAAACTTGTACCAAAAAAACAACATTTTCTTGTGAACCGTTTACTGTCAACATGTCTTTCTAACTTTTATGTTCAGTTGTTACAACAACACTGTCGTTGTTGTTTGCTCATCTAAAAGTCATTTGAACTTTACATTTTTCCCAGGTCACATGTCTTCCTGAGGTGTCGCCTCAGGGCGACAAATCTTCTGCACATGATTTGAGAGTTGACAACCGAGCCCGTGATGGCAAAGCTCGCTACTGTTTAACTCTTGCTGCGAATTGTTTGGATTTAGTTTTAGAAGCCCGTCATTACAGGTCTGGTTCAGCGTGTTTCTGAATATAACTATACAAAAAAAATTTTTTTTCCATACAGAGGGACAGAAAACACCACGCTCGAAACATGAGGACGACAAGAAGGACAACGCTGTCGAATAACTAGAGCGCAACAAGAAGGCACAAGTTTAGTTTAAGCTGGAACTGCACAAACAAATGTCGAGGCATTTGTCATAAAAGTGGTACAGTTCAAAGCGGAGGCGATGCTGACAGATGCTTTGTCATGGTCGTTTAACTCAGACAGTAAACACAAACCTTTTGGCACGATTTGCTAAATGCTTTGAATGCTTTAAAAGTTTGAATAATTTAAGCGTTCCAATTCATTTTACTGAGTTTTTTCAACACTACGACTGAATATAATCTACTCTGTGCTGCACAGGTGTTTGTTAGATTATGCACAACCCCCTTTATATGTAGCGATACCAGTAAGAAGGATCTCTGTTTGCACGGACATTCAGTCTCCAGAGGCTCCCATGACTATCAGCAGTGTTGCAGTATTGCATTGCAGCATTAGAACCCCACCCCATTTGTTTTTTGCAGCCAAAGTCTGTGTCATTCTCCAGGCATCTCCACTGACCGCTGCTAAGAGCCCGAAGGACTTCCACATCTAACATGTAAATGAAGAAAGGGACTGAATTGCATTTATTAGGGCTTTGTTGTTTTTTTTTTACACTGGCTTTTTTAAATGAAGCTTTTCTGAGAGTTTTCTGTCATGTGCCTCAATACAAAGCTTTATTTTTCTGAAATATACACTGTACCACTGCCTCGCATTGGCAGAGATATACAGCTGCAACCACATACACACACATGCCTGCACGCATGCACGCACACTGTAAATAAATACAGAGTACAGTGACACGCACGCACGCACACCTCCTTGGCACTAAATGCCTCATTTCTTTTTTCAGCGGCACCTCACAAGTGATGACATGCTGGAGACCAGGAGTCACAAAACTCTCACACACGCTCACACACAGACACACAATCCACCCAGGAAGGGACGGGAGCAGGTGGCGAGCCAGGAGTATGCTCCAGTTCTGGCTGGGTATTTATAACCTGCAGGAGTAGGAGGGCTGTCACCTCTAAAAGCTATGAAAATGCTGAAAATAGGAACGAGAATTAGTGTGCGTGCATGTGTGTGTGTGTGTGTGAAAGAGAGGGGAAAAAACTGAGACTAAAAGAGAGCACAAGTTACCACAAACCTCCCCCCATGAAAACAAAACTCCTGCACTGATAGTTGCATGTACAGGATCACACACTTCATTCTTCTCCACTTCATACGAGTCCACCCATTCAGCTGGGACTATGTCATCATAATTTGGCATGCCCTGACCCACACACACACAAGAAAGCACAAGCAGGGGATGTGAAGCCACAAATGATCTAATGTTTTTGTTACAGCAATATCTCCAATATCAGAGAGAAACTACACGCTCATCACACAGATGTCTGAGCTTTCAGCTTCATTTCACTCTGTATTTTATTAAAGATGCAAAACTTTTTTCATTTCCTATTCACCTTTTTTTTTTTCTTCTTTTGCTCTCCTCTATCACTGACACAGAGCATGCCACAGTGTGATTTACTCTGACATGTGAGAACACACATATTCCAGCGTGCATGCCCTCGGTGTTAAAGAGGCACCTTTATTTTAGATTCCATACAAGTCTCCCAGGAGGCTTCATGCATGTGGAAGTGTAGCTTGCTCCTAAATCCATACATGTTCCTAAATAGAGGCTGCAGACAGGCAGGCGGTGGGTCAAAACCAGACAGTAACTTATACCACTTCCTCCTGAACCTTTCATACCCGAGGGACATCATTTAACAACGATCGCATGAATCCTTCCCTCCACCGCTCTGCATCCCCCCCCCCCTTTTTTTTCTTGGTTCACTGTTGATGACTGTGGTTTTAGTTTACAGTCAATTAACTTTCTTAGCTCACACGCTTCTGAGAGAGTTCTAAAAGGAACATGCAAAACACTTTGATCCCTCTGGTATGCACACTTATGTTTATGATGGGCTGCTGGAATATTTCATAAGAGAGACAGAGCCGCTCTGGAGTCCAGGCCTCATCTAATTTGGAAACGTAGTGGCAATTCTTTGGATTCCTTTGGTTGTTATCTAGCATGTGATGAGTACATAACAAAGTTCAGCCTCTGCTGCTGAGTCAAATGGCAAAGCACCGCAGATCGAGCGAGCGCTGTGGATGTTAAGTGAGAGCCAGAGGGTTTCAAACTGACTTTAACAGCTGATCTGTAATGACCTGTGATTTTACTTTGTGCTTATCTTCAAACTGTGCACGTTTCAGGATGGAGCTGTGCACAACTAGCGTGTTGATGGTTACTGACTTACCTCAGCAAGCTGAAGGATTTCATGGGGTACCTCAGGGTCTGCCTTCACGGGGATTCCTCCAGTTTCTGAGTCAGGTCCGTGCTTTTGTATCCCAACGGTGCTCGTACTGTGAATGCACCCCATTCTCGCAGCGAACACGCCTCTCGTACCTCTAATCTTTAAATTTCCTCAGCTCCTCGCAAGTGATTTCCTCTTCTCTTCCACCCCTTTCAGCACTTCATGTTTTCTCTCTTCTTCTTCTCCAGCATGTTCCTCCGTCCTTGTCAGTGACTCCTCACACCTCTGCTCTTCGCCCCTTTCCCTGCCTCCAAACCCACCCCAGATGACTTTCCACCCCCCCGACTTCTCTTCTTACAAGCACTCTTTCTCCCCCTCCGAGAAGTGTCACCAAGAACCTACCCTTCAACCCACATCCCCTTACACTCCCCCTGCGTCCCTTGCTCTCTGACTATCTTCACTCTGAAAGCATGCAAGCATACACTCACTGCCTCTCTCTTCCCTCCCGCCCCCCGCCGCCGTTTCCACTTGCTAATAACTCCTTCTCTCCAGCTTACAGACCCTCAAATGTCTTGTGCGCTACACTTACAGACCCTCCAGTCTTCCCTGTCTCTCTCTCTCTCGCCCTCCCTTGCTGTGGGGGAGAAGGGGCAGCTGTTTTGGCTTGTTGATGTCAGGCCCTTCCCTTATGCTTTGGCTTTACTTCAGCTCCTCTCACGCTCCTCTTCCTCATGGGAGAGTGATTAGTTTGAACTTCTTTCACACATGTCATCCTTCTGGTCTCTGTGGCTTTGCTCATGAGAACCAAACTGCTGGGTTGATAGCACTGATCGCACTTCTCCCTCTCTGCACTGTTTAGAGGGAAAGTCTTCTCTCTCGCCGTGTCCCATGGGCCTTTAAAGCCTAAAACATAATCAGCTTCACCACCCTGTTTGATAGGACACATGACATCATCACTGACCTCGCTTTATTTCCTCACTTGGACGCAGCTCTCTCTCTCCACTGAAATTAAAACAATGACACGCTCTGTGCTTAAATTTTAGATCTGTTAAATTCCTTCAGACTACAGCTCTCTCTTTCTCTCTCTCTCTCACTCTGTAACACACACACACACAACTGTATTTCCTCAAACTGGGCTCCCCAGACAAATTACTGCTTCACGCTGGGGTTTTTGCAGTTGGAGGGGGAAAATCTTCAACAATAAACTCTTTTTAAAGCCACGTTTTTAGGCACTGGTCAGACTGTACAAAGCGGTCTTTGGTGTAAATGTGAGACAAATTGGGCATCAACTCATCAGCATCCACAGCAGCAGTGAGAAGAAATCAAGAGACGAGTCAGTGTTGGTGAGAGGTTAAAAAAACTGTATGCTATAAAATTCATATAAAATCAAGGCAACTTTCTTTGAAAACTTAATGTGTGGACATGAACCTCTGTCATTTTGTGGTTTGAAGTGAAAAAGGGTATGGAGGACCCTCCTGTGTGTGCCATCCTCTTAACTCTCACAGCGACAGGTGTGGGGTCTGGTTACGTGTGGATACAGCGGGGGAAACAATTATTTGATCACCTGCTGAATTTGCAAATTTGCTCACTTCCAAAGAAATGAACACACTTTAATTTTGATGGTAGTTTCAGTTTAATGGGGAGAGGCTGAAAATTAACCAATAATCTAGAAAAAAACACATTACATAAAAGTTATAAATAGATTTGTATGTCATTGAGTGGAATAAGTATTTGATAATTTAGTACTTGGTGGAGAAACCCTTGTTGGGGAGCACAGCCACTCCTTTGATGCCATCTTCAGTGTTCTGGCTGAGGAAAGGAGGTTCTGATCCAAGATTTTACAGTAGCCCTGTTCACTGACCCCTCTATGCAGTGACTAATGTCTCCGTGCTTTCCTGTAAAGCATGTTGTTCTTTAGATCGTCCAAACACGTCAGGCTGAGTTGATGACAAAGACCTCGATTTTGAATTTTGTTGTCCCAGCTGCCTTGAGATCATTAACAAGTTCCAAGTTTTGAGCCATTGATCCACCATCTTCCTCATGATCATCCCCATGAGCTAAGATCTTCCACAGAGCTCCAGATCAAGGCTGTCTGATGGTCATTTTATATTTCACTCGATCACATGTAAATAAATGTAAAACTTTTTAATTTTTGGTTGATCTTCTGTCTTCCCCATCTCGGAACAACAAAGCATTCAGACCACGATTCTGCTCGCTAAAACTGCTGAATGGGACAGGTTATTATAAAAAAACTGTTTTCACTGAAACACAGAGCAGCACTATGAAAAGGCATTCAGATCTTTACTTATGTAAAAGAAACAGCACTGCAATTTATTTAAAACATATGCCACCCCTCATACTCCCAGTAGATGCACCTATGGTATCAATTTGAAAATCCTAGGTATCATCGTCATTGATTTGTTGCGTTCACAAGATTTCCAGAAAACATGACCTTTGACCTTGAGGTTGAGGTCACTGAGATTCAAACTCGTCCGAGATTTTGTATGAAGTTCAAAATCCTACGTCACCTTGTTCTCAAGTTGTCACATTCACAAATTTGGATGTCCCGGCAGGGTGACGACAATACCCCATCAGCCTTTTACGGCTGAGTCAATTAAAATAACAGTACTAGAAAAACTGTTTGCTCTAAAGGATGCATGCGTAAGCATTAATGTAATGTTGCAACTGGTACACTATTAAGCACTTCATAAATGCGATTGATTATTGATTCATATCAATGTTTAATATTTTAGAAGAAAGTCATATTTTTTCCTAATTGCCCCTCGGGGATAAATAAAGTGATTCTGATTCTGACATTTTGTATGTGAAACCTGAATCCACACAGTTAAACATGGATGACCATTAAGGAGGAAAAAGATGCTTCCCCCTGCAATTTTCAAATGTAAAACACTGAAATCAGTCTGTCCATGCTGTGAGCTTATCCCAGCTGTCATTAGCAGGGGGTGGGGTGTACACCCTGAATATACTATTGATCAGTCACATAGTTTTCACAGACATGTTCACATCTATGGCCAATTTAGAATCACCAATTAATCTGACGAGCATCACTTTCGCCTGTGGGAGAAAGCCGGAGTACCCACACAGTCACAGGGAGGAGGTCTGGATTCAAACCCAGGATTTTATCCACACACTATGAAAAAAGTATAAACAACACCACCACCATAATGTGGAGTGTGGACACACACAACTGCCTCGTTTTCCATGTCTGTTTCCCAGTTTTGGCATTGCCACATCATGGTCACTATATTTGTGTCATAAATATTTAAAGGCATAATTTGCATGTGGCTAACCACACACCCTTGGTGTCAACCTGATATCTGATATCCGCTGTAAAGAACGGCTTGCTTCGAAGAGTCGGAGAATTTCCTTCTTGCATTTCAATGCACACCTCCTGCATGTGGAGGAGGGTGGGTGGGTGTAAAGCTCAGCAGGATCCTAACCAGCTGCCACCAGGAGCCAGGGCCTCAGCAGGGGGCCTGAGTCTGAAGAAACACTGAGGAAATCTTCTGCCTCAAAGACCACACCGGGAGAGCAGAAAGTTGGATGAAGCAACTCGGCATTGTACAGACAACACTCTTTTCACGGGTGATGTTAAATCCTGTTGGTGTCACGAGAGTATGTGCTGCCCACTCAGGATAACAAAAGGCACCACGGAGGAAATGCATTTTCCCACTTTAATAACCACATACTACTTGATTTCACACAATGACCCCAATTTATTGCAAATTGGAAGACAGGTTCATATAGCCTCACGGAACACTCCCCTTACAAGCAAATCTACCCTTTCTCCATAGATTTGTACTCCTTACTTCAGGGGCAGTGAATGATTTGCACAGCTTTAGAGGATCTCGTAATGTGGCCGGATACTGGAATACCATGAGCATTTACCTGGCCTAAGTCTAAGGTATAGAAATAGAGGGACATCTGTACAATGATGGGAATTATAATAATGGCACTTAATTGATTCTCAAGGTAAAATTGTGTGGTGGCTTATTTTCTTCCTTCCCTGCAACGGTCAAAAATATGTTGGGTAATCCTTTTGTTAACAGCATCGACCAGCTCATTTGTTGAACGGTGAATACATGATTGGAAAATGTTTCAATTAGCAGGTTTTGTCTCAGTGTTCTTGACAGCGAGTGCTGGAAGAAAGGATTTTCAAATTTCAGAAGTATACGTGTATATTTTTAAGACAACATCAAATTATTTAATAACGTATACAGAAGGGCTTGTAATGATGTTTTGCATTTCTAAAACGTCAATATGGAAAGAGAGAGAGAAAAACCCAACACCTTTATAAGCTCCATCTTTAGTTATTAGATGTGCCGCTGATCCACAAACATACAAAAATGATTTTTTCCCCACTTTTTCCATTTATTTATTACAATTAACTCAATCTTATCCATCATGTTTTCATGTGTCATGTATTCCTCTTTTCCATTTAAAACAAGTCCAGTATGTGACTATTCTTTAGAACCTGAAGAGTCCTGAAGGTGGAGCAGGGGGATGAGGGATGGGTGAATGGTTTGAAATTAAAGGACAGGTTTGTAGGAGGAAAACAGGGAGGGGGTGATGATTCCCCCTCCCTTCCCAGGAGCCACATCCATGTGAGGAGATTTTTTTTATTTCCCATACGCTATGTGAGATTATTATTTTTTTTCTTCCTGCATTCGTCGCTTTCTCCTCTCCTTATCTCGCTGTTTTCCATCTAATCGGCATCATCTGCGTCGTCTCCTTGGTCTCCATCCATTAGCAAAGCGGCGTACTTACTGGCTGAGCTGAACTTCTGCAAAAAAAGAAAAAAAAAGAAAAATAATCAGTACTTAGACAGCACAGCGGAAATTCACTCAGATTTAGACATGGTCGAGCTACAGGACTTACGGGGGTTGGGGTCTCTTCGTATTTCTTTGGCTCTGGGGGTGGTCTGGGGTCTCGCTCTCTTCTGTTGTCCTTTCTAAAGGTCAGAGTGAATGCTGACGTTAGGAAGTATCTGCACTAAAAAGCTTGTTGCGAAACCTTTAATGGCCACAGGTGAAAATAAATAAAGAGCAATCTGCTCATTTTCATCTTCTGAAGATTAACAGCCATTTCAGAAATTTCTGTTCTGATTCATGTGGCATGTTTTAGTTCTGACATGAATTATATCTTGTGCTACACTATGGGGAGCATGATGATTTGGTGTAGCACAGATAAAGCCTTCATGTGCACACCAGGAAAACCTGTCTTCCCAGTGTCCCAAAAAAAGGAAGAAAGGAAAAAAAACACAAACCACCATCAGTTTTGTAACCCGAGCACAGATGCCTGAAGAATATCCTCCCTGTCTCATTAAGAACTTTGCAGTTGCTAACCTGTCTGCCTCCTTCCTTCGGTCTCTGTTGGGCCCCTCTCCTCGCCCCCGCCCAGCTCCAGGCCCTGCAGGCCCCCCTCGTGCTCGTGGGGGCCCCCGGTCCCGACGCACACCATCAGCCTTGTTCTCATCTTAAAGAAGAAGCCAGACAGTTGAGTCAAGGGAGGCTGGTGGACGGTGTACAGTAGACTACACTCTCAACACACTGCAGCATAAACAGCCACTTCGGTTGGATTCAAAATGTGTTAGTCACTGATGTAGGGCCAAATGAGAGGTGCACAACTGCCCCCACTACAAGAACGAGCCTCTTAAAAACCTGATGCCGGCTTGCAAAATGTGCCAGAGGGTTCCAAAACTTTTGAAAATAGTGAGAGCCACCTTGTGGCACCACAGCAGACCATGAAGACATTAATGTTCTTGTAGTGTTTCGCCATGCACGTTCTGAGCAGGACCTGCTCCTAGCAAGACTCTTTGACAAATGCGTTCAGCACGACTTCTAGTAAGTGTGGAAAGCAAAGGTAAAAGCTGCACACCACATTTGGTAAGTGAGCAAGCGAATCGATGGAAAACTTTCTAAGGCAACCTGCTAAATGCATGAACACAGCATTTGTACGACAATAAATGAAGTCCTGAGCTATTCCACTTCCTGTTTCTGAAAAGTGAAAAAAACAAAACAAAAGAGATCCCAGCTCTTTTTCCTGGACCACTCGAGGATTTGAAAAATCACTCTGTCATCAGCTTTCAGGCTCCAATACTTACAAGATGTACTCTATAAGCACGTGCAAATGCTTCAGCTGTTTTATTGTTGCTCAGAGCACAGATGGGCAAATACGGCTGAAGCTGATTAAGTGCAGCATAGACTGATGATGTCGAGAAGAGCCAGACAAGAAGTCAAAGGGGACAGGAGGACAGAAAACTCAAAACACAACTCCTAATATCACCTTGTTGACGGAAAACCGGCACAAATGCAAGTTTGTGACAAAGTATGTTTACTTTTCCAGCATGGAATGAGATGGATTACTCACTGTATTCAAGTAAGACATGCAATATACTGTTTCTGCTTCACGTGTTCAGTCAGATAAGATTTCTTCATTAGGTAATCGATGGAGACATCCTGGTAACTCCAAAACTGTCAGCTATAGAGGATTCGTTCGATTCCCATTAATCCAACGTATTTTCATCAACAAAACCGCACTTTCCCCTAGTTTTATGTATTTACAAAACTCACACAGAGATATTCAGTTTTATTTGTAGTCCAAAAAAGGTTTCTTGTTTTGGGAGTGGGGGTGTGCGGGGGAAATCCCACTGTATTTAGCACTTACCCTTTCCAGATCCTCTTTCATCTGCAGAACTTGAGGAGCTAAAAGGAAAGTAGGAACAGTCAAGGCAAAGTATATTAAGGCTGCAGGCAATTCAGAATATCAACATCTACTCATTCATTCATTGAAGAGCAGAATTTAAGCACTACAGGCTTCATTCAGCGAGTGTTCACCTGAACTTGGGAGGAGCTGAACTGCTTGGGGAGACCGGGGAGATCGGAGCTCGACCATCACCCTCATTAGAGCCTGTGCTGGCTGCACTTCTCTTGGCCCACGCATTCTCCTTGGGAGGAGGTGCAGGCATCACCTTCAATGGCTCTTTAGAAGAGCTGGTGGAGGGGGGCCGGGATGAGGACCCAGGGGAAGTGGAGCCACCTTCTACCCCGTGGAATACCTCATTCTCACCGGAGCGTTCGCTATCTCGACACCGTGACCCTGGTGGGAGAAGGCGGTGTTTCAGTCCCAAGTAAGACAAAGACGAAGTCGATGTAAAACTAGATCTATGAAGAAAAGATCGAGAAGAAGAAAGGAAGCAAGTGAAGGAACATCTCACCTCTTCCAGAAGTGCTTCCTTGCTGTGAAGACTCGCTTCCTGTGCGGGATCGCTCAGTATGAGATTCCTCATTGCGCCAGCTCGGGTCCCTATAAGCAGAAAGAAAATCTTTCTTTTCTTTCCTTTAGACCTTTGGTACATTATGCAAATCATGTTGTGACTGATGTCTGAAACCAAAACTACTATTTTAAGCACTTTAAAAATATATATATATTTTTTTAGTGTAGCTACACAAACAAAGTGTTCACGCCACATGAGGGGAAGAACAGATGCAAGACTGCAACAGTAAACCTGAATGAGATTTAAGATATGTTGTGACTGACTGAACTGCAAATGGGGTAACAGGGTTAAAACAAAGCAGGCTAAAAACACGAGAAAAGCCAAGCAAGCGAGGTTCTGAGCATTTGCAGAGGCTGTGTGGCGACTAAGACTGACTGATTCGAGTGCAGTGTGACGACCCGACCAACTGGAAAGCAAGAGCAAGAGATCAGCTCTCACAGTTTCGTTCTATGCAAATGACATGTTTAGCAGATTTTTGCAGTGGACAACCGTGAACACAAACCCTGCTGCAAACAGATATTAAAAATACCACTTGCTGTATTTACCTTCAAGGAGATTAAAAAAAAAAAAAAAAAAAAAACGTGTAACATGTGCAAATGTTTGGAACTGCTACTGCTACATGTGAAAACTTGAGCAACTTGTTAGGCCTTAACTTACTTATAACACTTTTTAAGGCAAGTGAAGACAAACATCTGAAAATTCTGGATTTAAATGTCATGCAGTCATATCAAAGAACACCTCAGAAATCTACCATGAAAGTCTCCACAGGATGCGTCAACAATAAAAAACATCTAATCATTAACATTTGAAGAAAAAAAAAAAAAAGCTCTCTCCTATTTCTGCATGAGGTCTAATTTACTTGTTCTGGAGGAAAAAAAAGCAGAAAATGTAATTGTGTAATAAATGTACAATACTGCAACACTCAAACATTACTCATCAGCCTCCCCGCTCACCTGTCCCTCATCTTTCTGTCCGGTCCCCTGCCTTTGTCCTCCTCCAGCTGCCTCTGCAGCCTCTCTTCCTCCTTCTTCAGCCTCTCCTCCACCTCCCTCTCCTTTGCTGCTGTGTCAACGGGTTTTGCTCCGCCAAAGATGGATGAGGCCCTGCTGCTGGAGCTTGAAGTGGCAGCGGGGGAAGTGCCACCACTGCCGGTGCTTTCCTCCTCTTTAGGTACACTACGAGGCTTCAGGTTCAACTTGGGTCTTTGCTGAGGAGCTAGGGTTGGAAAAGATTAAAGTACATACATACATACGTACAACTTCACACGACTTTTCCTGAACATTGTTTTAAACTTCAAAAGATCAGCTAAGAATATTGACAAAGGACAGGATTTATACAATGAAATCCCACCTCTCTCTTCACGCCTGTCATGCCGGTCGTCACGGTCCCCGTAACGATCCCGTTCTCCGTAACGATCTCGGTCCCCGTAACGATCCCTGTCTCCGTAGCGATCCCGGTCCCCGTAACGATCTCGATCTCCATAACGATCCCGGTCCCCGTAGCGATCATTGCTACCCTGACTGTCATCATAATCACGGCGGAAACCACTACCAAAGTTACGACGACCTCCTCCACTACGAGAGTCATAACCTACACAGACAGCAGGACAGGAGACCAAAAAAGAAACGTGTAAACGCTGCAAACAGTAAATACAACCACAAAAAAAATAATGATTTAACTGGAATTAGAATGTTAAAGTAATCTGGATTTTGTGCCCAAGAAGCAGTTTACAGAACTTATACAAACAAACCTCCATCATTGTTTCTGCGGTCCCTGTTGTCATAGCGATCCCGGTAGCGACCTCCTTCATTACGATCACTGTCCCACCGCTGGCCATCTCTGTGACGATCAGACTCGTAACGGTCACGTGATCCTGCAATAGGGCGACAGTAATGCGACGTGACACACTAAACTGCTGATTGCATGGTGTTACCATGCAGGTATTTTACATAAAGAATTCAAAATTACAGACCAAAAAATAACATCTGCTCCTCAGTTTGAAAGCTGAAAACCTGGGCTGTGACATAACGCTAAGGCTACATTTCACAAAATTCTCCACATTGCAAAAGAAGCCACTTTGTGGACTTGTTTTAATTAATTAGTTCAGTCAATATACTCAGAAATTAAACTTTCACGTTTCAATCTGAGTAAGTGAAACAACCTAATCTCAGTCTTTCTGTTTATTTTTTTAGATATATTTTTGTCTTTACAGGGAATCTTATGCTAGTATGATAAAGCTCCAGCAAAACCGTATTAGACTTACTGTCTCCGAAGGCATCATCTCTCTTGGGAGGTCCATCATCAACATCCGCACTTGGCCGAGCTCTCCAGTCACTGTCTGTCTTGTCAGGACCCATGTCAGCCATTCGCCCACCTCGGTCTCGACCACCCATAGGTCCACTGTCTCTTTCTGAGATGAGAAGAAGGAGAGGAGACGCTGTGTCAGATTATCGAACACTTCAATGAGGATGATGAAATGATGCGTGACTGCAGAGGCAGAGATGAGCTTTTCAAAATGTCCAGGAATAAAAGCAGTGTACCTTTATCGTTTGACTGGTCTGCAATATCCACACGAATCCGGCGGTTGCCCAGGTTCTGTTGGCATGAGCAAAGGAGTAGTTGTTACAACTATTATTTACTGATCTTTCCTGCATTTTAGTGAAAGTCTCAGACTGTTCAATTATGTCTTTTCCAACTTCAGGTTCTCTTACTTCCTCGCTGAGACTGAGAGCCCTGAGGAGGGATTCCACGTCGTCAAATTCAGCATAACCAAAGCCTTTCAGCCTCTCTGGGTTACTGGGCTCTCGAGGCAGACGCACTGCACTGATCTGGACACAGAGACAGTTAAAGTGAAACACATTAATAACATAACGCTCTAATTACAGTCGTGACAACAGAATCTCCCTACTCAAGTTTTCAAAATTAGAAAAGAGTGTATACACATTGGGACACACCACAACTGACATTTTAAAAACATAAGGGTCAAAAAATTATTAATTTTCACAAAGTCAAAGTTACCCTTACTGCTTTAATATCCTGCAAAACTGTAACTATTTAACACAACAGCTCCTACACACTGACGATCTCTGGAAATTCTTTTAGCGTTATCAGTGATGTCACATGACTAGATTTTATAAATCTAACAGTTTTTCACCCCACAGTGATAACAGACACTGAAAATGTGTCTGTTTGAAACTCTCCTGCAAGCTAATGCTAAATAACAACAGAGAAAAAAACGTTTTGTGCCCTTGATGTGAGACGTTGAGCAACAAGTGTGAAAACAAACAGAATAACAAAGTGTAGCATCCTGTTCTTTATTAATATGCAAATTCAATCTTCCTGTTGTGTTCCACTGTGTGGACAGCCCCGTGTTGCTGTGGACTGAAACTTCAGCATTTAGCCACACATAACTTCAAAGTGATGATCTGAGAACCTGAAATGTAACCAAAACTGCAAAACCAACACACGCAGACCCGATGGCATCCTAAATGTTATTTGCCCTGGCCGTTATACACAATAATGAGTGATGTCTGTGTGTATTCTTGCTAAACCTACTGCCAAGCCGCGGAAGAAGTCTTTGATTGAGTCTTCAGTGACATCATAGGGCAGGTTTCCCAGGAAGGCGGTGTATGGTGGGCTGCGGGGGAGCCTGGACCGGTCAATATTGGGCTCGCGAGCTGAGCGAGGCGCTGTGGGCAGGATGGATCGGTCGATGGGCGGTGCCCTGTATGTGTCCTCCTCCGTGTGCCAGGAAGTCGAGACTGCAGAGACATTGGAGGAATCTTCAAATAAAAGCTAATATTTCAGCTTCTTAAATTCATGAAATCCTTAGACTTAAAAAAAAAAAAAAAAAAGCTACCTATACTACGGTTACCTGTGAGACAGCAAGAGAGCCCACTGCAAGGAGATCCGTTTTACATAATGCAAACACTTAAGGAAAACACACACACTAGGTGTGACTGTCTGTTACAGCGCTTGCGCAAACTGGCCTGCACTCGCATTCCCTTAATGATCAAGACTCGACTATGCATTAGTTTGTCTCATCATCCTCAGCTCCTCTCATTCTAT
>VOQK01018545.1:21691-35612 GCA_015052645.1 Benitochromis conjunctus
GACAGGGGGAGAAAAGAAAGAAATCTGCATTTTTATCTTCAGCCCCTAATTCTAAGTGGTCCGGCCTGTTTGAAATGCTTCCTAAGGGAACAATTAACTTGCTTTTAGTTCCTATACCACATGAGCATGTCTGCCAAATCCCCATCAGATCCCTGCCCACAAAAAACCACACTCTGACAGTCAGAGATTGCATACACAGACACAAACTGGAAAAAAAAAACATTTGGTGTTTAATGCAGAACGCTGTGAACACTGCAAATGGCAGTGACACAGCAAGAAATTAGCGTGAAGCTGGCAAAAAGAAAGAAAAAAAACCCAGCAATTTTGTTTGTACAGCTACAGTGTTTTATCTACAAACGTGGATCTACTTAGATGCAGATATGCACTTAGTCAGCATTTTAGCTCTTCTGTACTGATGATTAAAGAAAGACACAACGATTTACAGTTTAACAAAATCTTAATAATCTATGTACTGGGCCCTCCTGTCTGGGTAGACTTCCTGATTCAGGACCACAAGACCGATCTGCTATGGGACTTGTGTCCTCCTAAAGGACACTTTAACGGCATCCAGAGATCCTCACGGGACAGTCATTTCAGTCACCACCCTGCTCTCTCAGCCTCAGCTGTATTTAAAGAGAAATGTCTTTTTGGCACTGAGGAGAATCGCTTGTTTTCAGATACCACAGCATCAACCGTGGGAGCTCCAAAAAGTGGAGTGCCTTGGCAGTAAATAGATCAAGACATAACCTTCACTCCATTTTTTTGGCAGAGTATCAAACTGCATGCACAAACAGCTATAGCCTCGTTCATCTCAAAGTTAATTTTACTACAGAGAGTTCACTCAATCCATCTGAGATGAAGAGGAGGAGCAGGGAGGGATAGAGTACAGTAGGGGACAGAAAGGGAGAGGAGAGGATAAATTGTGGAGGTGTTGGGGGAGAGGATGACTGCTGGCACACAGACAGGGGGGAGAGAGAGAAAAAAGGACTGCAGCGAGTGAACTGGTGAACAGAGGGAACATAAGGACAGATGAATATGCAGAGCGGGCCGCGTGTCCTCCTCGTGCTTCCATCTGACTTTACTAATCATCAGGGGTTGGTCAGATTACCCGAAAGTGTAATCAGTTACTGAATTCAAGTGACATGATTTGGGTTTTTTTTTTTAGTTGTTATTAACAATAAAAGAAATCTTATGTGAATACTTTTGGATTCAGTCAAAGATTTAAAAAGTTGCACCTTACACTACAGAATACATTTTTTCACGTTTTTTTAAAGCTAATAAAATGTATTTTTGCAAATGTAGCATTTACAGTGGATCAAATCAAGTTACCCTTACAAAAACAATACTTGCACAAACTCTAGAAATGTTTTGTGCAGTCTAAATCAACAAACTATCGCAAAATATTATATATTATGTTCTCCAGGTCCAAGGATTAGCTGTCATTTGAACTGAGTGCAAAGAGAATCACATGCTTGCAAGGTAAAGTGTGTTGAGTGAAGTGGGGCCCCTTTAGGGAGATCATATATCTTCTACTGTTACTGCAAACTTTACACACATTGCTGCTGCCTTAGCTTTAAGTTTGTCCGTGTGCCCCGAGCAGTGGCAGGCGGCACATCTGTCTCTTATGAAACCCAGGATTTGGCAAACTGAAACCAGTGACTTACTTTGATATTGAGGCATTGTGCAATAGCACAGATCAGATTTGAGACATGTTACAGGAGCAAAAACGCAGCATTTCAGGATGACCTCCATTAAACTGCTTTGGTCTGTGGTTCCCGGTATTGTGCGTGCCGACTCGCCGTTAAGTCGTCACGACTAGCGGGAGCTCTTAAACAGAACAATACTGTAAATGCATTGTGCTGTGTGTATATCATCAGCATAAATCATCTCTGTCAATGTCAAAGTCAAAGTAATTTTTTACATAAAGTATTTATTCAATGACTATTCATGCTGCCTTGTATTGTTTGCACTATTTGAACAGTATTAAAGAGAACCATACTGAAGCTTTATATCATTGTTGTCCTATGAAAAATAACCATCAGGCTACCGGGTATTTTTGAAAACTGAGATTTTTCTATGTGTTTGCACCTTCCGTCCACACGTAAACGGCGTTTTCGATCACTGAAAATGGAGATTTTTAAAAACGCCGGCCAGGGTGGATATTTTCGAAAACTCAGTTTTTGCGTTTACGTGTGGACCGTGAAAACGGAGAAAACGCAACGTCAAAGGTGTCCGCCTCTTTTGACGTCACACTGTGCGCCACGTTATTTTGTTTCGGTGTGATGAATTGCTACAATGGCAGACTTAAATAATGTTACTGTTAATTTTACTATCTGCAGTGTTTACAGGCTTACATACACACACAGTTACTGTCCCTTCCATTTTTCATTTTCTGCTTCTATGCGCCATCTCTGTTTACTATTTCCCGCCCAGGCTTCTAGACTTCTGATTGGCCAACATTTCTACACAGTGTGTGGACGTACATGTGGATGTAGCCTCAGTGCCTCCATTTCCTTAACCGCTTACATAATTTAGGGTTGCTTGAGATGCCCTGTGTGAGGTTTGCAGCTAGCATCCCTCCGCTAGTTCTTAAAGCTATCCCCGGGAACAAAGCAAGACACAGAGATTGATCATTTTCTTGCAAGCAAGGGGAGACGAGAGGTCTCAGAGCTGTGACCTCTGCTCTGGCCCCAACCAACTCCATCTCCAAAAACTCCGCCCCCTCCTGCAGCTTTTTATTGACAGCTCAGTTAAACACACCTCCATCATAAACAGTACCTCACACCCTGGATAACCCTAAACAGCTAGCCAGGCTACTCGAGAGCTAATTAAGATAGAAAAATTCACACTCACACCTGTGGTCAATTTAGAACCACAAATGAACCAAACAGGAGCTACTATGAAAAGCATACATCTCCAAAAAGCTTCTCATAAGTTCAGAAAACAGCCCTTTACATTGGCAGTATAAAGTTCACACCTTTCCCTCATCTTTTCACCACATTTCATGATCATGACAGAGTTTTGAAATGGCTTTTCTTTAGAACTGCTTGCCTACTCTTTGCAGACATCTGCAGTTTTCTTTTAAGACCATAAGACCAGACTGTAAGTCTTTGAATTAAAAAAAAAAAAAAGGACAGGGAGAGAGAGAGGGAGAGGGAGAAAAACCGATAGGAAACAAAGAAACACAGATTGGACACTGTAAGGAGAAAGAAGAGGCACAATTGGATTGCTCAGAGCGTTGTATTCAGTGGGGGCCACTTATACAGTCAATAGTAATGGATAGCACATGCCATATCAGTACAATAAGAGACCTTGCCTCTTTATCTGCTTACATGTAGTACATGGCAACAACAATAGCCACAAGTGCTGCATTGAAAATCTATTTGGCATACTCAGTTCTCATCTTTTCTTTGCAAATAGCAACTATTTGTCACCAAAAAAGTTGAAGTGACTCCCCAGGCAACAAAAGAGAAAAATGAAATCAAGGAATAGACACAGATGACTGTCAATACACAAGAGGGCAAGAAAAGAGTAAACGCAGAGAACGACAGGTGGAGTTGAAGAAAAAGAGGGGAGGCGATGGGGGCTTAAGGGGAAGTAAGAAAGTGTGGTAAAAAGCATTCAATAAACACGTCTCTATAGTAACCAAGATGTAATTTGCTTGGTGAGAGAAAGAGAACGATGGCGATTGAGGGAGAGTGATGGAGAGAGGGGAATAGAAAAGCATTTACCATCGCTGCTTGAGTCCAGAGCTGTAATTACGGAACTGAGACGCAGCGACAGAGGGGGAGGAAAAGAGCGGAGGTACACACAAGAAAAGAGCTGCACACATAGTACTTTTACAAAAGGAAAAGGTGACAATGAAAGATACACACAAGTAAAGTGATGACCCCATAAAATTGGCACTGTTGCAAATAAGTGTCGTGGGCGTGCGGAAGAAAGGCAGCGGGGAAAAAAAAGAAGCTCGGGAAAGAACAAAACGACAAAGATAAAGGCAGAAGGAAAGTTGAGAAAATTATGCCATTTGTAAGCACGTGCGGAGGGAGGGTGATCATATTCATTTGTTCACAGGTCACAATTATGCCTGGTCATTAAGCCAAAAAACAAATTAGCCACTTGAATAATTAAGCAGAGATATAAAACTTGCTGCAGCCAACGCAGAGAGAAATGCAGGGGTGTAAATGGGACAAAGAAGAAGATGTGGAGTGGAGTAAAAGTGAGGAGAGGGAGGAGTGACAGGCAGAGACGAGCTATCTTATAGGGAAGAGCAGGCTCGAATGATGAGTGATAGACAGACCGAGATGTGCATGAAACGTGCGGGCATATGGCTGATGAAAATAGTAAGAGACCAAAAATAGCAGCATTACAAAGTAGATGGAGAATGGGGCCAGTGTGTGTGTGTCTGTGTGTGTGTGTGTGTGAGACAGAGAGAGACAGACAGTCTGTGGGAGAGGAGCATGGTCATACTGTGTGTGTGTGTGTGTCTGTGTGTATAGGGTAGTTGATTACAGCTCTGGTGAGCTTGGTGTCAGTCTGTATACGTAGAGATAACAGGATTAAGAGGCTACTGACACTACTGTACAAAAGCAATGGAGGGAGGAGAGGGAGTGATGCTAGGAGGGGAAGAGTTGCAAGAAAACTGGTGTGAGAAGAAATAAACCGAAAGGAACTTAAAGGGACGTTCCCATCAAATTCCTTTGCCATATGCCAATTGGAGAATTAGAGTTCAGTAAAATGTACAGTATACCCTGCTTCCAAGGAGTCTTGTAATTTTTAAAAAGTGCTTTCTGGAGGTCGTTCAAAAGTTTTTTCTTTGAACATTGGCTTCTTTCATTTTTTTTTTATTTTTACCTGATTGTTTGTTAAATCACTCAGAACTGATCTACGAATCATTCTAGCATTAAAAAAGTCCCCTAACTCAAGGGATTAACCAGGGTTGTGTCTGCACATAAGAAACAACCTAGCAAAGAACCAATTCTAAAGGGATCTTTGTTATTGGCAACCTGTCACATAAAGGTATAATTTGTTCCCATTTTTTAGTTGAATCTATGAAGATAACACAATCTGACAGGCATAAATAGTGGCAAAAAAATAGTGGCATACCTAAAAGGAAAAAATATATATAAAAGGAAAACTATCAATAGATAAACCATATCTGAAAGTCATGTGCTTGGAAAAAAAAATCCAGCAAAAGACCTGACTCAGGGCCTGAGACATGCATCTGGTCCTTTATATTCACTGAAGTCTCATTAGAAATGGTCTCGGTGTAAGACGGGGGCTGTTAGGAAGCTTTTCACAAGGAAGGTAAACAGGAAGAAAAGGCCAAATTACACAAGACCGGGGCTGAAAATCAGTGGCAACAGGTCTGATGGAGTGATGAATCCATATTTGACATTTTAGGTTAAATCATGTACAGAGAAGGTCACCACAGAGGTCCTGGTTTGGGCCTGCACTTCAGCCAGTGGTTTTGGGTCTTGTTGATGGACTGACTTCTGAACACAGAAAAGTACACACACACACGCACACACACACACACACACAGACAATGGAGCACTATCAGTCATTGATTGGCCTCCTTAGAGCCCAGACCTCAAAATTATTGAAGCAGTTTGGGATCGTTTTGCCAGAGAATAGAAAGAAAAGCAGCCACCAGCCAAAGAAGAGCTTTGAATGTCCTTAAAGGAGCCTGGAAAACTTTTCCCGAAGACTACTTAAAGAAATTACAAGAAAACTTGCCTAAGTTTCAGGCTGTGCTGAAGTTTTGGGGGGATTTTTTGGCCTTATATACTGTATTTTCATGTATGTTTGCACAAGTTTCAATAAATCAAGAAATTTGTGGCTCAACACTTTTGCACAGTAGTATATAAAATTACAGACGTGGGGGTGAACAATCACAGATTTTTCCATATTAAGCACGCGTGGTCACTCAAGGGTTAAATGAATAAAGAGTTATTAAAAGTTATGAGATCCTAGTCAAACATTCAGCTTTTTCATCAGAACACCAAACAAGTAAATATCTGTAGAAAGAGTAGTTTGTTTAAAAATAAACAGTGAATTCATTCTGGAAACTTTACCGATCTTTCCTTTTGTTTTTCACCTAGTTCATCTATGAATGCATGTGAAGTAAAATGCTAATTACTTCTAAATAGATTCTCCTAACACAAACAGCGCTGCAAACATGCACATAAACGATTCAAAATGACACTTACCCAAAACACTGGCAGAAATCTTTCACGCAAAAGGCCTGACTGAACTGGTTTTTAACAAACTTAAAACCTTCCTGCTGTACTGGACATAATTTTGTATAAACATACTATATTATTATGATTTCCTCCTCAATGTTCAGTTTTGGTTATTTCCAGAGAGATCTTTTAATGTTGTGTCGCTGTGATGTTCTTCCAGTTTTTAGCAGGGAGAGCTAATTATACTCCAATCTGATCGGCACTGATTTGAGTGTAAATCGGCTTTAGGAATCTTAAGTAAATAAGAGCGTTGTTTCAGCTACAGGGTCACTCGATATATGAAGAACTAGTGTATAACAGAGAATGTTTGCCGAAGTAAACTGTGCCAAGAGACAGGAAAAAATATATTTGGCCAGTAATGAGAAGATCAATGAAAGTGAAGATTGAGACAGATGATGGATAGAGACTGGGGTAAAAAGAAGTAAAGGATTTTGGTAAGAGTGCTGATAATGATGAATAGCAGACAGACAGGACATGGGACAAATATTAAATAGGAAAAGAAGGGAGGAAGAGAAGATTTAAGGAAGAAGAGAACACAAAGTTGTTGCCAGAAGTTCTTTTCCTGTCTGTTGAGTTAAAAGAAGCATTAGGAGCAACAGAATTAAGCAGCTATGCAATCAACATGTCTCTTAAATTAGTGTATCATAACTCTAGATTTTAATTGGTGGTCCCATGAGGTAAATGAGACCATTTTTCTCTCCAATCTAATCCAAGTAAAAGGAGGGAGCGGGCCAATTTATAGTGTGCAAAAGAAGAGTAAGCTGCAGGGCTCCTTAAACTCTTATGTTCAGAAGACATTCCCAAATTGAAAATTAGAAAGATTTTTTTCAGAGAAAGAGTGGAAGAATAAAATGAATTTTCACAAAGTATTATTAACCTCTGGCACTATTACGAAATTTGTGAGGAACTGTCTGGTCCTATAGATCAATCAAACAGAGAGAGGGAGAGAGAGAGAGACCCCCACAGAGTGAGTTACTCCTCTGTGGTCCTCTCCACGTTTGCTGAGGGAGCGCTGGCTCACCAGGGACAAATTAGCCACACAGGAGCACTGAGGCATCATGGGAAATTAATGATCAGGACCTCCAGGAAGTGAGCTAATGAGTCCTAGTGCCACACACACGTACACTATGAAACACACACACACAGACAGACACACACATGATAGAAGACACAGAAAGCAAGACAAGAAGAGTCCTGAAAAAAAAAAAGGAACTAGCCAAATGTGCACACAGCTATCAATGTAACTTTGGATGAGTGATAGCACTGAACCAACAGCTGAGTTAGTGTGACCCACACAGGCTGCACACACGCACACACACGTTTGGAGAATCAGATAATTAGAGAGGACCACCGGTGGCTTTCGCCCATGGAGGCGTTGTGATTACTGTCGCTACACCCTCCCCTGGGGTGTTTGACAACAACCAGAGAATTAATACTTATCACAACACACACACACACACCATCCAGCCAAGAGTAGCTGAACTAAATGTAGCTCTTGCAGACACTAGTTACGGAGATGCTGTGGCTCCCTGCTGTTATCCTGTGTTGGGTACTTGAATGCACCACTTCACCATACAGTGTTGGCCTACTTGGGGCTGTACAATAAGGACTGAAAAGAAATTTCAGGAGAGGACAAAGGACGCTTTCTTTTTGTATCAATCAGCTGCATACCTTACAGCAGACACCCAACAACAAAGGCGGTGTTTGCTCCTAAATGATGAGGCTGAATAAGTGAAACTATTCGGTCCACTAAGAACAGCCCAGGTTTTCCTGAAAAACTGGAACAGTGACAATCTGTCTCCCCACACCAGTGGGCGCACCTCCCAAGGATTTAACTTTGCGCTACAGTACAATAACATGGCCACACCCTTGTTGAGTGATTGGCCTAAAGTTTCCCCGGCACCGCCCTCGGCCCAGCGCATCCGCCCTTCCAGCGCTCCGCAGCCTGTTGCTGCCAAACCATCTGACAGTTAAATTGATATTCTGACCTATTGCTGTACTCGAATCCCTAAGCTTTAAAGTCATTCTCCTTTTTTTTTTTTAGTCATATGCTTTATAGTGACTAGAGCTCACTCTTAAACCACGATGCACAGTGTGGAGACGTGCTCAGCGACGTTTTTCTTTGGTGGTGCACACCTTCTTTGCAGCCTGTAATTGTTAACTTTTCTTTTGTGAGAGACATCACTTCATGTTGTTGCATCATGGGAAGCTGCAGCAGCAGTTGACGCTGAAGTGTGAGTTTGTTCATGAGTTGGTGAAGCTGCTGGAGAAAGTTGTTCACGGAGCGCCTCTGCGTCGGGTCTCGTCACCTGATTTTGCGCACCACTCCCAGCCGGTGTAGAACCTTTCCGCAGCGGCCAGGATGGGCACCTTGCTGTGGACACCCGGAACTTCGCCTGCTTGGAAAGCTACGATTGTCCTCTTTAATATAATATCAGCAGTTGTGGCCAAAAGGCACGCAGTGTTTTGGAACTCTACAAACACAAGGTGAGGAGGGGAAGTCTGTGTGCGTAATGACGCTTCTCTTAGGACAAAACGAGAACGCTGTTTTTTCTTATCACTAGTGACCAAATAAATGTTCACTGTTAAGGGGTACAGATTTGGTTTAATCTGCCAGCTTTGCTGAGAATAAACATAGCTGGTCTGAACTTGCACTTTCATGCTATTGCACAACATCTTTAATGATGTCTTCTGAATGACTCAGGCTTTTGTTGTTTAAAAGAATCTCAGCTATGTACCAGCTCACGTCAATTCTTACTTAATGGCAGAGGGGAGGGGAGCAGGTCAAACCTGCACCAAAAGCTATCAGGCTGTTGTTTTCTTTAAATCAAGTAGTCTCAACACTGGGAGTACAGTGGATCCCTGGGTTCACTTGAGACAGACCTGAGTGATCTCACCTCCTTGCCGCAGCCAGTTATCTTTATCATATTGACCACACTCTAACCGTGGCTTTCACCTGTCTGCTGCCTCTTGGAGTTAGTGATTATGCTACTTATAGAAAGGCAGAAGTAAGGGTTTCTGCCTAAGTGTTTGTTCTGAATAGTGCCCTAGATAGCATTCTCGGGACACAGGTGTATATTAAAGTCTAAAGTGCTGCTGTGCATAAGCGAATATGTAGTCAGGTAATGGGAAGCTGTGTGTGTGTGTGTGTGCGTGTGTGTGTGTGTGTGTAATGGGTTGATTGGGGCCATTAGCCAGGCAGAGTGTGGCTCACCTGCTGATCCAGGTGTTCTAGTGCTTGCTAATTGAAGGTTTGAGGTGGGAGACCTGCAGGGCCTGCCGGGCTACTGCCCACCAGAACACATTCACGACTCTCTTACACGCTTTTCTAGACTCTTGCTCTCTCAGAGGCCAGATTCCCCAAACGCTCTTTCAGATGAATGACCTTTTTACTTAGCCGTTGGCCACAGAGACCGCTCTGTCAGTAACTGTTTTATCTTTAGGATTTTACATTTGTAGATGCACAAAGTCTGACAGAGATATGACTCCTGGGACTATTAATTTCCCCAAGAGCTCCTTTGTCTAGGGGGCAGGACTCTTGTAGTGGAGGTTATACCCGGTGTGTGCATGTGGGGGAAAATTCAGTCATGTAATTGGGATCTGACAGAAATGTGGTGGACAGAAACACTGTGAGGATTAGGAAGCACCTTCTTGTTCTCTAGAGATTCAGGGATGAATGGTCGCAGCCTGTGGCACGGCCACACAGTCTGCTGCAACACCACGCAATCACAATGCCATCAGCATCACGGTGGAGAGTAACCCACTGTGGCAGAGAATCACTCTCATCAGCAACACCACCCAATCACAAAGCTATCAGTGGTGCCGTGATGCTGCACCAAGTCCAGAATCCCCTGGGTTTACCACAAGGACTCTCCTCTCCTCTCCTCTCCTCTCCTCCTAACTCTTCATTACCTCCCTCGTTACATCCTTCTCCTTTCATCTTTTGTCTGCACTCCCTCACTCCTCCTTCTCCTCTTTATGTCTCACAACTCCCTCCAGCCCAGTGATGGATATTGGCTGTGTGATTAGTTGAGCTTCAGTCATTTTCCCATACCATATTTTCTATTAGCTGCCAGCCAGTGAGCCAGCCAAGTTGTCCTGAGGCCTGTAAATGCAGCCAGGTGAGGGGAAGAGGAGCACAGGGACACGAGAGCCGTGATTTTTGTTGGATCAACGTAGCAATAAGAGAGCCAAAGACTGCATCTGACATTCTGAGTACAGACAGTCAGAAAATAACCACGTTTGGCTTCCTGCTTTTTTTTGTCCACAGTGCTGTAACAGATTGCAGTGTAATAAATGTGTAATGTAAAACCTGTTTTTGACATTTTCAGCATGTTTATTGGATATATAACTTTGTCTTATTTCATCCGTACCCATTCTACATGCTTGTTTAACATCTTTCAGCTCGCTGTTTTGGCTGAGACTTGATTCAGTTTTAGGGCTTTGCTTCTTGCTAAAATGGCTCTGATAAGTCCATCATCTCTGGGCTACCTGGGCGACACAAAACCAGCAGCAGCTCAAAGACGGTGACCAGAGGTATCCTAAGTAAGAAAAAAAGCCTAATTTTCTTTTGGAGTTGATGCAGGCAAACGAAACAAGTATCGACTTAACAAGAGTTAATCTTGTTAATCATCATTCCCCATGTTGCCAGACGCATGACTTGAAATTCCCACTAACGTTGCTCTGTAACCACAACTGTTGTAAACACTATAGCTTTATAAGCTAAAATCAGTTTATAGTTTTGGGTAGAACCGCTTGATTTCTTGGTAAAATATTGATAATAAATTTGACCTCGTGCATCAACCTTCTTTGCAAATGTAAGAAATTATGTTTTGCAGATTGATGAACTAACATCAAGTGACTGAGCGTATTCGTGGCAACATTATTCCTGTCACCTGTGAATCTGGGAAAGCATCTAAAGACTAGCTTAAAACAAATGCTTAAGCAGCTTATAACAGCCGTAGCTGGTGGAAAAATTGACCCTTTTTAATATGGACGACAGGAGCCTGTCTCTGGCCTTCACCTTTCCCTACGACATCTAGATTTATAGTTTTAATGAAGCAAGGGCAGTGAAGTGGAGACTGTAGGGCTTCACTGCTCTGTTCTTTGCCGGCTAATATGCTTGTAACAGAGGCTCAATGAAACTCTAAAACTGGCACACATTTAGCACCCTCTATATTGAAAAATGAAGCTCTGAAATGAAAGTGATAGACTGACTGCGGGGTCGGCGTTGAACATTGCAGAATCGGATACCCCTGCCTCTTTCTTTTGTGGGGCTCCAGTGGTTCGATCGCCCTCTTTTATGATTTTTTATGAACACGGTTTACGATCGCTCTCCGTTTTATAACCGTGTCTCTCTCAGAGCAATAGTTCCTTATTAGAAGAGGAATTATTTTTTACTTCCTGGAGCAGTTAAAGGTTAGTATAATAATATAACCCCAGTGCTCAAAGCTTGAGTGTGTGTGTATTTGTGAGTGCTGACAGTTTACCTTAGCTCTCCCCTGAGCCAAAAGCTCAGACTGGTTTATTGGTGTATTCAGCTTCTTCTTGTGTTCCACGGAGGGCTTTTAAACCTGTTGGGCCAAACACGTTGACCGGCCTATTTGCAGATACAGCTGTGTCTGCTTTTTGCGCTGCATGCATCCTCATAAATTCGCTCAGGAGCCGTCAGGAAGTTTACTCAAAGCATCAAAACTTTAGGGATTGAATTACACTTCACGGGGGACAAGAAATGGCTTGAAAGATTGGGCTGCTCATACATCTGTAACAAGAATAAATGTCAGCCATACCTGGAGCTTTAATCACCTACTCCATTTTCTGGTTCTTGGCTCTCACTTGTACTAATGCTTTCCCTCCTATCTGCCCGGGGAGGATGAAAACTTGTTGCAACAGTTCCCCTGGATCACAGCTCAAACTTCAATCTCTGTTTGCCAACCCCTTTGCCTTCTCGGCACCCCAATTTGTTTTGTTTCTTAATTTGCAGAGCGGCAGATAAGGGTAGTTCTAAGTGTAAATAACAGACCTCTAACATTTAAAACCCGCAACAGAAACAGTTTTCCTTACCTGCATCCTCACTTGCTCAGACTTGAACTCACTCTGAAAGTTTGGACACAAACTTAAATCATTATAATACATCAGACCAGACCCCTCTGAGCTGTCGCGCTCCCTCTCTCTCTTGCGCTTTTTTTTTTCTTTCTTTCTTTCTCCCCCCTATCTCTCACCCGCTCACACAAAGACCCAGGGTGAGCTCTAAGCCATTGAAGCATATTTAAACGGGGCATGAGGTGATGAATATTTGTATTGGTTTTCTGTATCTTTATTGAAAGCAGCTCTCATAAGTCCTCCGTGTAATCTCTGCTCTGTTTATGCATCATTTCCGTCTGTGTGCGCTCGTGAATGATCCAGTTTAAATACCAAAGTAAATCACATTCTGCATACCGGAGCTGCACTCATGCACGCACACACGCGCGCACACACACACACACAGGCAGAATGCGTATTGATGATGCCAGGATAACAGACACCATATTCCACACCCAACTGATCTGTGGGATTGCACAAACAGACACGTGCAATATACAGTAAAATAAAAGCAGATGAGTTGTAATTGTGTCTTGTCAAGGACAATGATTGCACTTTTAGACTGATTTCTTTCTTCTCCTTATTTTATTCCTTCATCCAGCGATCTGTCTGCATCTATTACCCCTCTGTAGATTGGACATGCAAATGAATACATTCCTCGCCTTGCTTTCTCTTCTCTCTGTGTCTATGTACTAATCTCTATCTTCCCCTGGTAAATAATTAACATGGAGAACCTGGCTGAACTATAATCAACAAACCCACAGTGAGGTAATTACCACTTTATTCCCGGTCCTGCTAACAAAGCAGTCCCCCTGTCTCTCTCACTCACACGCGCACACACACTCTTCCTCTTTCTCTGAATATCACTTCACGTCTCTCTCTCTTTCTCATCTGTCATAGCTGTATCAGTGTCTTTCTCCCTTCTCTGTGTCAGTGCCTATTGTCTGACTTCGGCGCTGCGCTGTGGTCTGTGCAGATCCAGAGACGCCTTTGCAAGTGCAATTGTGCGCGTTATCTGTCTTTGTAAATGTGCTTTGTCTGTTTGTTTGTGGTATCGAGTCTATTATCTGGAGGTAAACTGTGGCTGAGTTAACTTTTGTGTACACTGGAGCTTCTTCATCTATGTCAGAAAACAATGCAAGGCAGTGATTTTTAGTCATTTGAATGCCTGAGAATTGACGTTTGGTGTCGTTGTCGCTGGTTGAAGTTCATTTCACTGGAACAATAGCTCTGTCAGAGGTGTGTGCGTGACTGAGTGTGTGTGTGTGTGTCTGTGCGTGTAAGCTTGTGGCTCTTACTGGCTGGTTAGCGTAAAAGGGAAGTGTTTGCTTCCTTGAAGAGATGGAGTGTGATAAATGTAAGTTCTGGAAAAAACAAAACCCAGAAATGCACAAGGATATCCAGCCCCAATAAACCGCTCAAGGCTTTGATTATTTGTGATCTTGCACATAATTCATCTGGGTTTTGGTATTGTTTTTTGTCTTTTTGTTGTTTTTTTGTTTGTTGTTTGTTTGTTTGTTTTTGTTTGTTTGTTTTTTTTTTTTTTTTTTCTTTTTTTTTACTTTTCTCCAAGCTTCCCTTCATCTCACAGCAAGTAG
>VOQK01018547.1:4744-16606 GCA_015052645.1 Benitochromis conjunctus
GTGCCCTCTTTTTTTTTTTTTGTTTTTTTCTTTCTTTTTTTTTCTTTCTTTTTTTTTTTTTTTTACCTGATCATCATCATCTTTCATCTCAAATGCCAGCTGAGCATCATCTCGAGATTTCCAAACAATTATGTTCATAGACTTTAAGGCAAATAAATAAATCCCTGAGGGATTATTTGGTGGCATTTGTGGCTTAATCCCTTGAAAAGGCAGCAGATTATTTGTAGATGGACTAAAACCTGAGTGTGTATTCAAAAGGTTCTAAGCAGATTCGGCAACTTCGATTAATTTCTTTTTCCACCACACTCCTTTTTTTGTTTTCCTTTTAGTGTGTGTGTTTTTTGGATGGGCAGGATAAATAAGTACAGAGTGAAGATTACAGCCTGGGATGTATTTGCTAACATATTTTTAGCAGGGGGCCCTCACTGTTCCTGCTCAGATTTCCTAGAAATCACACACCTTACTGAATCCATCAGCTGCTTTTTCAGCTGCTGTGTGACAGCCGCCGCGTCCTCCTCAGATTGTTCTGGTTCCAGCACTCCTGTCAGCTCGGTGTTGTGCGGATGTACACCTCGCTCGCTGTTTTTTTTTTTTTTCCCTTAAGCCCAGTGTGAGCAGAGTTATCCCCCTCAGATGGACTCATGGACACACAGAGGATCTGCCTCTTAATTAGTCACAGTCGTGAGCTCTGTGTCCCTAAAGGGACGTCAGTTGCGCAAATACAGTCGTGCACATCTGGGTGAATGATGCACTCCCCTGATTTTTGACAAATCTGCCTGTAGATTCCCGCCTGTCAGTCATCTGTACGACGTGACCTTGTTAAACCGCGGCATATGTGCAGCATATTCCTGCTCTTTTATCCACAGTGTGCCTTTCTCACGGACAAAAATAAGCACTGCCGAGATTTATTGGCCAACATTATTTTTTTTTACAGCCACACTTATCACCCTGCACTCTCAGTTCAGTATATCAGCGTATCATCAAGAGCGCCGAGGGGGGAAATGTGAAAAACACAGAGTGTAACATAATTTATATAGCAATTACTGCTTACGCTCTCCTTCCTGGTGAGCTGGCGACGGCGACAGACGGGTCAAGTGTGGGCTGCCGTGGCGGCGGTGAAAGTTGAGGTGGAGGCGGGACGCGAGGGTTTACACATATTTGAACCTCTCCGTTCTGGAGAGGCACGAGTAAACATTAGCTGGGCGGCTGGGTCAATCAACATAAAACACCCTCTCCACCTACCCACCACCCAGCGATGCTCTGTGACTATCTGACATCTCGCCAAGCAGAGGGAGGGACGAGTGAGTGGAATTTCTGGCTGTACGGTATCATCCCGCTTCCCTCTCAGCGCTGATGGTGGCGATAGAGGCGCCGCTGAGTTGAGGGGCAGAGGTCAAGAAGAGTGGGCACAGGCCCCCGAGCAAACTGTCCTTTACGATTTCACAAATTTTATGAACTTTGCATCTGTACTGGTTTAATCAGCCAGGTATCTGTGCAGACCAGTAGTATTACTGCCTGCTAGTGCCGGTCACTGATGCTGCTGGAAGAAAACCAAACAGTCTTGTATTGTTTTTAGGAATGACCGAAATAGCTCTGAGATTAAAGACGATGTGTTACAGCCTATCGGAGAGAACAGGCTGTGTTTTCACAGTTGTGATAGAGGCGTTAGCAGTATTTGAAAATTCATAGACGGCATACAAAACACACGAAACAGCCTTTGGTTTAGTTGAGTTACGTAACCACACTAGCCCACTGTCTGTCAGTGTTGCTTGTCTTAGATATAGTGAGCGTGGATATACCTTTACCCATTTTGCCTTTATTGCTTTGCAGAAACAGGATTCTTCGTAGCTCTTATTTGCTGCGCTGTCCTTTAAGGTCTTTACTGTTTATGACTGATCACATGGAGCTTTTCTGTGGACTTGTGCTCATGCGAAACCTCTTAGACCTTGCAAATATTCCAGATTTGGCTTTAAACTTCATACACTCTGTCTGCAACTCTTCATTTTTTATGCGTTGTTTACATCTTGCTGCTACACGCAACGTCCCCCGGTTTAATTCCAGCTGCACGGACACGCGTTGAATGTCATGTCCATTTTTCTCCTGTCATTTCCTGTTTGCCTCCCTACCAACATCTGTCAAAAAAGCCCCACCCCTCCCACCCCCACCCATAACAAAACTGCAAGTTTTTCCTTTTTTTTAAGCAGCAGATAAATGATAGAAAAAGCATATATATAAATTGCAGTATGCTCGTGCTGTGTCTTTGAGAATAAAAAATAAAAAAGCTCAATGTGAGTAATAATAGAAGAAGAAGGGGGAAAAAAGCAGTCATAATGCCCAACAGTAAATCTGGCTAAAAAATGATTATATTTAAGTTAGAATAGTGAAAGTGGTCCAAGCATGAGGAGTCTGTAGTGAAGTGTGAGAGACCTTTACAGTGTTGTTTTAATTCAGCATTCGTTCAGATTATTGTTTAATGTTAGCATAACTGCACACATGCGTTGTAACAGGTGCAGTGTGGTCTCTGCATTGGCCCACATTCACATCCAGAATCCACAGATAAACGAACTCACACTGCGGTATCACAGAGAGCACCTGAGTGAATGATGCACACCTTGCACCAGCACCAGTTTCCTGATGTCGGTTCATCGTCATCATGAGTGGGAAGGTTTCTGGTGCTTGGTTTCCATGTTGGCACAGCCCAATGTCACACAGTGTGTGTGTGTGTGTTTGTGTGTGTGTGTGTGTGTGTGTGTGTGTGTGTGTGTGTGTGTGTGTGTGTGTGTGTGTGAGGTTTGTTTCACAGATGAAAAGCATTAGTTTTATTCCTGAAACACTTCTGTCGCATTTGTTTGTGTTTGTGCTGATAACCGCATTAAGAGCTGCAACAGAAACACCGCTGGCATTTATGAGGTTAATGAAGGTCAGTGCCGATGGAAGCGGCGCCGTGTTCCTCGGTGTGCGCACGCATGGCTCTGTGAATTTACAGGCACTTCCTGATTAAGGGTAGCGGCGGAGGAGTCGGCGGTTTAGGACACGGCGTCCTCTAGCTGACTGAGCGTTTAGCTGGGGGGCGGAGGAGGGGGCTGGGAAAAAAAAGGTTATTACTACTCACTGTGGTCTCTTGAGGACAGCTGATAAAATGACCAAGGAAAAGGAATAGCACAACTTTAGCACATTAGCATAATTAGTAATTATCTGGTAATAGTCCCTCTTGGCTTTTTTGGAGCTCGGCAGTGAGAAATTGTACTTAAAGTTCAGGGCCAGAAAACAAATTTCATGGCTTCATGTCTCAATAACACGCGGAGCGCCTCAGTCAGGCTGTGGAGAGAGTGAATCAGAGCACGGATCAAAAACACAGATGCAGATTTAAAAAATGCAGAAGGTGACACTTAAGTTAATTAGCCTGTTGTTTGATGACTCCCACAGTTGGAAAGATAAGGGCATTACTCACATGGCAAATAACTTGTTGCACTTGTTGCTATGACAACAAAAACAGAGTTTAATTGAGTTAGTCACGTGTCACGCTCCATCGTCCTGTCCACAAGAGCTTTCACAACAATGACTACTTTGGTGGAGACATTTGAGAGCTGGTTACACTGCATGCCACTAATGCGCGTGTGCCGCTCTGATCGAAATTGCGCTCCAGAGTGATGCCTCGGTGTGTGTTAATTCGTCTGCATGCACGCATGTGTGTGTGTTTATTAGCATAGCTCTACGTGTGTGTGTGTGTGTGTGTGTGTGTGTTCTCAGCGTCCGCGTGCCCGGTACATGTCGCCGTTCGCGGGGAGCTGTCAGTCTTCATAAACACAGGTGTAGCACGGCAAGTCGGCAGCATTATCGCTTCCTGTCAGTGTTTGTGCGTCTGCAGTCCACAAAACAATGCAACATAAGAGAGCCTGTTGTGCAAAAGAGAGTTTGGATGTCTCGTAGCAACTGTCAAGCAAGTTTTTGTTGTTGCTGCTGCTGCTGTTGAGGTGATGCCAGATGCGAGCAACAGCATCAGCCGAGCAATAGTGTAAGGATTGTGTAACTTTTGAGATGTGCGTTAGATCAATGAGAGGGCTTTTAACAAGGGAAAATGTGTGATGCTGTGGGAGCAACAAGCTGGTGATTTGTTTATCCAGTAAGAGCAGGGATTACAATTTAAAGGAACAATTCAGACATCTTTTTTTTTCACTGCGTGTGTGTGTGTCTGTGTGTGTGTGTGTGGGCTTTAAATGTTTTTTTTTTCTGTTGAGTCAATATTCATTTTGGCTCTAAACTAAAGACAAAACGCTGCCACGGTTTCCCAAAGCACAGCACAATATCATTAAGCATCTTGTTTTTGCTAGCCAGAAATCCACAAACCAAATGCGTTTAGATCGCACAATAATGCCGAATGAAAAAAGGGTCACAGTTCGAAACATCTGATCGTTTATTTTCTGTCTGTGCTTTTAGGCAGTTTCTCTTTCTTTGCTGTTAACATGTGGGCGGGGCTTATTTTTCTGCTGGACCTTGTAGCGGTCGCAGCTGAGAAGAAGAGAAAAAAACAAACAGAAAAATAAAAAAATGTAGGAAATTTTATCGACCTTCCTCCCTTTGAAATCATCCTGATACCAGTTTCATTTATATCATGAAACCAGAACCGCATATATATAAATATAAATATTACATTTTCAGCTTGTTTACATGGTAATAATTTGGGTTTATGAAAATATTTTGTTGCATTGATATTTAAGATAAAGACTACTGTCTCATCTTCACTAATAATTTCTAGTGAAGGTTTTAGAGAAACAATAACTGACATGAGCTTCTGCATCCAATAGAACATGCAGATGAGGTGTATTCCTCATGCAGCTCTAACAACCTTCACAGCTATATGGAAAGCTGTTTTTATCGCCTCCTCTCATCTTATCTGGGTTGTGGCAGCTGGACTTTGTATAGAGAGGTTTTAGTGTGAAGACGGAGCTGTAAAATGCAAAAAAAATGCATTTCTAATAGCGAAATTACGCACTCGATTTACTCCAAATGTCAAATAAAATGCACTTTTCATGCTTGTTCTTGCATTGTGACAGCCAAAGTCAAACAGAAACGGAGCTGGAGTCTCGATGCGTTTCACTAAACCGAGTCTGGTAATGCCGAACTAGATTCACTCCCCTCGAAAATCTCAAGTGTTTGATTCAAGGCAGCCCGTTTTTTGTTTCTTATCATCGTTATTATTTTTATTATTATTTTATCATGTCATCAAGACTAGCTCTCACATCTAATATGAAGTCCTGCCAATAGTGTGGAAGCACCCCACACATCATGGTGGCAAAACATTTCTCCAGTTTATGATCCTAATTAGCTCTAACTGTGCCATCATCCCTGAGTCATCATGCCTGGAGAGAGGCCAGATCATTTGACGGTCCACAGTTTCACGCTTTCTTCATCCCTCCTCTTCCTTTCTTTCATGTCTTCTCCTTTCACTTTCTGTCTCCCTCTCTCTCTCTCTCTCTCTCTCTTCCCTGAAGCACACACATATTGTGTTATTGTTGTCCTCCAGCTTGCATGCGCGTATTCACAGCACGGTAGCTGCTGCTATGAAAAGGGAAATATTTCATAAACAGAAAATAGCTGAAGAAGGTGCTAGAATATGAGCTCCAAAAAAAGCTTTGTGCTGTTTTACCAACTCGGTCCAAAATACAGCAAGTCAGCCTTGAAATGTGTTCGCTCGCCATTCGAGTGCATTTGAAAATTAAAACTCACAAACACGTGAATGGCCTTTGTCAGCATCTGATCAGCTGGCAAAGCGTGCACCGCTGGCACCTCTCGCCTTATGTCATGCTTCAGCCACACAACAGCACAACTGCCTCGTGCGCTTTGCTGACATGGCAAAGTTAACACTGATACCCCGCCTCATACGGAATAATGAAATTGGATGAAGCAGCTTAGCCGCTTGCCGTCCCTTCTCTCGCCATCAGACTGGGTGCCTATTTGAGATAACGTTAATGAAGGGGACTTTAGCCAAGAATACACACGTCTTACTGCTGGAGTGGTGGGGGGTGGGGGAAGAGGGGTGGGGCACTAACGGCATTTATTTCCATTAATAAGATGGAGCGTTTTACAAGAGACCCTCTCCTGAGGGCTCTCTCCGGAGGTCTGAGAGAAAGCTACACCTTTTAACAACCTCCAGACGAGTTCTGAGTGTTTGGAGAGACGTTGTAGCACGGCCTGTTCTCCAGGAAACTCGTCCTAACCTTGCTTCACCAATTTGGGCTGAGGTGGTGACCATAATCACTGCTTTTCATCATCTGTAGGTTATGGTTGTGAGCAGCTTGGGAAAGCAATGTCTGAATTTTCTTGGAGGGCTAGCATGAAATATTTTCCAGTTCTTCTGCTCTTGAGCGCTGTATGATTTACCGCTTGAAATTGCTGATTATTTTTTGGAAGAACTGATTTTAGATATCCATAAACAAAGCTAGCTTCTTGATTCTAGCTTGTATTGCTCAGTTTTGCTGTAGCTAGCTGAACTAACTAGCATTAACCTCATGATGTGGCTGAAAAAACGTTGCAGGTTTTAATGTTAATGGGTGCAAAGAATGAAGGGCTGTAAAAAGATGTCAAATACGCACTTGTTGACCTTGTACACAGTGTTGTGCTAAAACACTGAATCTAAACACCCCTCCCTGAGCCTGGTTCCGCCGGAGGTTTCTTCCTGTTAAAAGGGAGTTTTTCCTTCCCACTGTCGCCAAAGTGCTTGCTCATAGGGGGTCATATGATTGTTGGGTTTTTCACTGTATGTATTATTGTAGGGTCTACCTTACAATGTAAATTGCCTTGAGGCGACTGTTGTTGTGACTTGGCGCTATATAAATAAAATTGAATTGAATTGAATTAAAGCTGAAAGGTGGTGAAGAAAAAGTCGGTAGTTGTAGTCATGCTGGTTGAAACAGGAGCCTGTTGGAATTTATAGCTGTGTAGTAGAAAAACAGTTTACTGTAAGACACGGTTATGCTCGAGCTTGATTATTTATACACTGCAGGATTTAGAGGTAACTGACGCCATCTTGGATGTTGAGTGTGGCCAATAGCGCTGAACTGCAAACAGTTTGTAGTTCATTTAAAACTAGTCCAAGATGATAACTTAAGACAAAGTACAGTTTCAGCCTGGACCTTGGATGATGTAAGCTGATAATCTGGATGAGCATTATTAATCTTAAACAGTTTGATCCATTTAATACGATCACGGTTGGTTTTTAAAGAAAGGAGAGGATTTTACAAACAGCATCTTTTATCTGTTTTTGTAATAACCCGAGGATGATGCTACATATCCTTATTGGATGAGTGCATTATATGATAAGTGGTAAGCATTATGGGAAACGCTGTAGTGTCTTAGTAGCGACTGTGCCTTTGTACAGAATATTTTCGACCACTGATAATTTTTTACTTCACTCTGCATGAGGGGTCAGGAGTGTTTTTACACTCCTTCCTCACTATGTAAATACATCTGATGGCAGTTGATTCATAGTAAATGGTAAATACAGTCTTTTTGCAGCGAATATTAGATCCCTGTAGCTGATGGAATTGCTTAATGGCAGATTAGGGGCACTGATAATGATGAGCGCATATGCGAACATCCTCGCCGCTTCATTATTCTGCTCACATGCAAGCATTAAATAACATTTTCCCCCTCTGTGCCCTACAGTAAATCCCTCTCCCATCCATCGATTCCAGGATCCTTTAGGGGCCCCTTCTAGGAGAGACCGACAGGCTTATCTTGCAAATCCTTTAAAAGGTATTTAGAAAAAAATCTTTCCCTGCATTAAGTGTGTCTGATGTTGCATCGCCACAGGGTTGGCCGAGTTAGAGTTTTAGACCTGCAGGCTGATCGGTGCGATATGCAAAATGATGTTTTTTCCAAGTTTCCTAACAGTCACATGCTGTGTAGTTTATTTTTCCTTCTTGCTGCCCCGATTTTGATTTGTACAGCTTGGAGTGGTGGAGCGTAATAGATGTGTTTGCATTTGCCTGAAAACTTAGAGTTCCAATCACTCATCCATTACCTTTGATAGCTCAGAGAGTATTTGGCTTTGCCCAGATAAGGCCTGAGTATACATCCAGTCGGATTCAGTTGAATTGTTTGTACACACATGGCGCTTTGGCATTGGTCTGCTTGGATGGGCTTTGGCATGATGGAGAATTTCATCCCCACCCCCTCTGCTACCTCACTGACAGTGGCGCTTTGGGGCCGGAGCTGTTGGTGAAGGGTGAAGGGTGTGTGGCACCTCAGGCTACAAATGTTGCCTTGCGTAAAGGACAAAGAGAGAGGATATCTGCGGGTTAAGAGTCCCTGAAATGCTGGCCCACATGGACCTACATACCCACCATTCTATATTTAGACATAACAGACATAAGGTATAGTAAAACCAGTAAAAGCGCCTTTATTTTACTGTTTGTTTTCCTGCAGTGCATCAGCTGCTTTACCAGTATTTTTCTCTAATTAATGATTCAAAGAAACAGTTCATTTTTTAAAAATCTTTTACTCCTGTACTTACATTTATGTGATATGATTACGAATAAGACTTTTTATAACTACATCAGAAAAAAAATAACTAAAGCTTTAAAATAACACAGAAAATCCTGTGTTGCTTTACAGACTCATTTATACAAGCTGCAGGTGCTGCTGCTAGAAATAGACCTAGTGGCTGCTATTAGCTTTTAGCAAAGTTTACAAGAAAGGATCTAGCAGTTTATCTGCATACATACAGGACTGTAGCTTCTTCCCAGTGAGGTTGTGTTGTTGCTGTGCAGATTGCCCCATCTTAAAGTTATTTTAGAGCAAAAGGAATATAAAGTGTGAAACACTGTGATCTATCAAAGGGTACTGGTCAGGTCATGTAGGCTGGCTACATGACCGTCATCAAACCAGAAACACTTCACCAGCTGGTGTAAAACCACTAGATTGTATGCCATCAGTGCTTTGTTCCAATCTGAAACACCTGGCCGCATACCTGCTATTGAACTGTGACACACTGGAGCTAGGATAAACTGTGATAACTCTGCACCTACCTGACCCTCTCCTCTTCTTCATCTCACCAGTTACTTGTTTGGTGTCTCGTGTGTGTGCGTCGCACTCCTCGTGTTCTCTTCATTCTCTCATTTACTTGCCTGAGCCCCATGCCCTCTTTCTTTTAATGTAATGACTAGTTTGTAAGTATATTATCTCAGAACACGATCAAGACACACATAGATTGGGTAAAAGTTAAATATGAATGCTTTATTCGAAGGCTAAATAGTTGTCATCATTATACCATATAGGCTAAACAGTCACACAACACAGTCAGCAACTCTTTTGGATGCTTGCTGGGCAAATATTCAGTGCAACAACAGATGTACATCAATCAGGATGTGATCGCTATTTATTATTACTGCAGCGTAATCAGTGGATTCTGTGATATCTCCGTCGGATAACATCTATCTTTACAGCCTTCCTCTGTTGCTCTTGTTTCTTTTTCAGGTTTTCTTTTTCTCGCCCTCTGTCTGTCTGTCGCTCTGGAATACATGTTTGATTTGCCAAATCCACTGCAGAGATGCTTCAGGGGAAAACAAATTAGACCAGTGGGGCTGAAGCCCGTTTTAGGTCAGCCAAAAATTTGGATCAATATATCGGCTGATGTACTTTATCCATCCATGTTTTTGACCGCTTATCAAAGCGGGGTTGCGGTGGGGCCAGAGTCAAACCCAACTGATGTTAGCGAGAGGTGAGGTAGACCCTGAACAGCTCCATCACAGATGTAACACCAAGATTCAGCCACCCTTTAATAGTCGCATCCACAGCTCAGAATTAAGAATCGCACTTATGGGCCTAACATGCATGTTTGGAGCTGCTCTGCGGTATGGAGCCACGGTGCTCGAAAGACTGTGATGATTACACCATTTCTAAATCACTTGACGCATCATTTTTCAGATATAATCAATGAAACAAAGTTTTTTATCAGTGCGTGACCACGAGCATATATTATATTTGTCATTGGCCAATATATAATTATATATTTGTAAATGCACTCTAGTTAAGGCCTAACTACCAAAGACAAATATGGAGCAACTTAAAATCTATTACTCCCTGGTATCTCATGGAGTGAGGTAATCAACTGATTTGCTGCCATCAGTAAGGACTATTAGTCTCCAGGCATTAAAGTCCTTTGAGACAATGTTATGAATCCTGAATATTTCTTTTTTTTTTTCTTCCCAAACAGGCCACTCAAAAGAAATTCCAGTGAAATAAAGAAAAGATGAATATACATTTGAAGATGTCACCAACATCATTACAATATATACTTTCATTAGCGTGATCTATTCAAAATGTGGCTGCAGGATTGTTGCGACTGTGTGGATTTATAATACATATGATATGTGATTATAACTGATTAAATGCCATAATGGCTGAGCTCTACTTCAAAGGAAAATAATTTGAGCATACCTCATGACAGAAATGTTTGAGAGCTCCTAAGCTAAGGTAGCTAAGGTAGCTAGCCATCTAGCGGCAGAAGCCTCGTCTTCACTTTGAGCTTGTAGATGAGGCAGTGGCTCTGTCAGTGCTCGACTCATCAGCTGCTGTAACTATAGAGAATACCTCTTTCCTTCATATCTTCACCTTGCCTATTAAAGCTTCTTCCACAGCCAGAAACTTTATCTTCAGTAATTAGCCTAGCTACCACCGGATGCTAACAATGACAATCCTTGCAAACAGTTTCTTTTGGGATGAGCACTCCAAAGGGGAACAAACTAACCTACATTTCTTGCAATGCCACCGTTAGGCTAATGAGTCGGGGTTGAATACACATTTAGTTCAAATGCACTGTGCTATTGAAGTTGGGTATGCTCCCCATTAATACCTGCGGATACAGACGATGACAGCGTTGAAAGTAAATTGCAGCACGAAGCAGATCAGATGATGAGTCAACAGAGACACTGGAACTGCAGCATTGTTTTTGAACCTCTGAACAGCACACACTGCATGCCTCCAACAGTGAGTTAAACGTATCATTAAGTTCAAATTAGGCCCTGTGCTTTCAGGAATACACACAATTGCCTAAATGTCCAGATATGATACTTGAAATCAGACTCGTCATCTGTTGTACTTTCACATCACAATCACGTCCCCGTCACTAAAGCGGCAGTCCGGCCCTGCACTGATTCAAACTGGTGCTGCAGTAAACCCACTGTGGCCTGTTGGTTTGCAGCGGAAGGGGAGAGTGGCAACTTGGTTTAATGATAATAGCTCTGACGATAGCGGTGATAATCCTCCTGCTATTCTTGCTGACTGCAGAGAGCCCGGGCTTTGTTCTCCGCTCCCCCTATTAGCGTGATGGAGGTTCATTTTAATTTGAATGGACCATCAGCTGGATAACGGTGGAATCGCTCGCCCGTGTGCGAGCGCAGACTTGCGTGGAAGAGAAATCGAGCATGGAGAGAAATATGTGCACACGATAGAATGCAGGCACATGCATGTATGTACACACAGTGTGCGCTGTCGAACAAAGACGCAATAATGGAGAAGGACCTGCGGGTCAGTGTGGCGACCTTGCCGGGCTGCAGGTGCTATTATCTTCCTGGCACCTGTTCCGGGAGCGCTCTTCCTCACTGTCTGCCACAGCTGAGGCTTGAAACACTAAGATGGCAGACAAAGGCTGCAGCGAGCAGAAACATTACATTTCTTATGCTGCTTTTGATCGATGCTGAAAGGAAACCGTGCATGTTCGACACATTTTAGCCCAGTTCTATAAAGAATTTAGCGAGAGATTTCAAGGGGAACTATTTTACATTTATTAGCATGCATATATTTATTGGGCTAAAACAGTATTTCTCAATATTTTAGATGCAAAAAAACCAGCAGAGCTAA
>VOQK01018547.1:26677-38097 GCA_015052645.1 Benitochromis conjunctus
GTCAGAGTCGGGCTCACTGTTTATCACAGCAGCCTTCCCCTCATTCTGAAAGCTCATAAACGTATGTTGGATTGGCTCATTATTGGACTGATATTTTGTCATGTGACTGTTGCATCATTAAACACTTCTCCGAGGATGCTGTTCTGTGGTTGATGCCAACGTCTCCCTGCCATCATTTATTTTCAAGCAGAATGCAGTCATGCCCCCCCCCATGTAGAGCCGTAGCACTGCTCTGCCCTTCCTCTGCTATCTAAGTAAGCTGTTGTATCAGTAAACACCGTGCTGTTCATGTCAGGTGTGTGCTCCACTTCCTAAAGAGAGGGTATGTCTGCTCTTTGTAACATAACAAAGTGCTGTCTGCAGCATATGCTGTATTTCTAATTCAACAAGGGCGTTTTGGAAGCCTTGTAGCATGTCACACGCTAGCAGCTCGCTGTGGCGTTCCCCTGACGCTGACAGAGAAATCAAACGTAAAATGGAGCACCGGAGCGAGTGAGCGGCGATACAGAACAGATGTTTGTGAGGAATGTTGACTTTTTGTTTGGCCCTTATCTTTGACGCTGCCATCCTCCGGTAAAGCGAATGACGGAAGAGGAGAGAATAAAGGGAGTGCGGGGGTGAAAGGAAACAACGCGGAGTGAAAGGGAAAAGTGGCGCTGTTGGTAGAACTAAGTGGAAGAAGTGTTGGCAGGCGGGATGTTCGATGGCAGGAAAGTGGGACAGCCACACAGCTGTGTTTTGGCGTCGAGGGACCCCCAGAGATTGGTGTCACTGTATTTCATTGTCAGGCAGAAGACGGGGAGCGAAACACTAGAGACGCTGTGATGTGCAGACAGAGGAGGAGGATCTGGAGGAGACAGGAAAAAAAAATTAAAGTAAAAAAGTGAGACAGACCCTGGAGCAGCTGCTCTTATATTGCCTGATGGTGCAGAATAGAGGCAAGAAAAAAAGAGCCAGGTAAACAGAGCCACCTCACTCTTCACACGGGGAGAACTGATGCCTGGTTCAATGACAGGGTGACCTGGCGGCTGCACCCTGTCATTTAAACTCCAGAGACGAAAACAACATTTCCCATGATTCAGCCGCTGCTCGATAGGAGCAGTGCTGACATCTTTAAGATCGGCTTGACAGTTTTGCTTGCCACCTCACAATAAATGGCCCTTTTGAGTTATATAACACCCGCTGAGATCTGTACGAATTTACGATCGGCCATTATTTCATCCTTACAGGGTGATAAATGGGGTGATAAATTCCTGTGGCTGAAGTCGCTGAGGGGTCAGGCCCTTTTCATGTTAGCTATTTCATGTTTATTTTGCACTGAGTTATCTGTCAAGGTGAAGTGGCTGAGTAATGCCCCCAAAGTCAGATGGCGAGGATAGCAAGAGAGTGCAACAACTCAACAAAACTGGCTCTGCGGGGAAATCTCACCTTTTCGTCGTCTCGGCCGAAGCGAGGTCTTCAGTTGGAAAAAAAAACATCCGCCGCTGATCGATGTCTTATCACTCCAACGGCCACTAAAAGTAACAGCTCGAAGGAGTAAATGTGGTGCCATTGTGGCCATGATTGCTTGCTGCAGCACTTGTGTCATAGTCAGAGTCACTCTCAGAGGCTCAGACAGAGTGAATGATGGCAGGTCTGATTCACACCACCAGCCTCTGTGCTTGTGTATATGGGACAGCTGAGGTGAAGGCAGATAAACCGTACCCTGAGAGGGAGAGCAGACAACCATCCCTGCATCTTCCAGTTTAAATCATTGCTCTTGTTTGGGATCCTACAGTAGGATCGCGTGTAGGATCCTTTTTTACAGCCCAGCACTAGAAGTGCTGTTCAAGTTCCTCAAAGATTAAAAAAAAAGTCTCCTCTGTCATAAAAGAAAAAAGAAAAGTAGGCAGAAAACACAAAACAACAACAGATGAATAGGGGAAAAACAACCCATCCCTCCTTTTTTTGCCCTCGGTTCTTAGCACACTGCTGGTAAACAGCGCGTGAACAAGCGGGCTGCAATTTTGAACGCAGCTTTATTTTCCTCCGTTTATTTAAGCCCAAAATGGGTCCTGATGGAGTCATCAGCCCGCACTCGCCAGCTAATGGTTTAATTATGTCCATCTGGAGGAGGCTGGGAAGGGGAGCTCGCCTTACTCTCCAGTCATTCCTCTGGTAATTTGTCTTCCCCCGCACCCACTGACTGCCATGCTGATGGCACCGAGATGCGGCGAAGCATTCTGGTGGAGGATCGGCCTTCCACCTCCCACCCAAAACTTCCGTCTGATACTTCTTGTACCTCTGTGGGGCACAGCGAGACCCCGCGATCTCTGTTACAGTGTGTGATCCCTGACCTTCTTGAAAGCGATTTTCCTAAAAGCATGTTAAGAATTGGATGATGTTTTATATGAACAGAGAATCCTCAGTGATTCAGCCACGGAGACGTTACTGCTTCCTATTGCATAATAAAGTGATAACCCCCTATACTTTTGGGTTAATGCAAGAACTTTTTGCTACTCTCCACAGTCAGTCGATGCAGTTGAGCAGTTACCCAATCTCCTGTGGTTGTGGGAAAAAAATGAATTTGGAAAGGGAAACGTGCATCAATTTTTTTTTCTTATTTTTACTTTTTTTGTGACTAATCTAAGGATCATGGGTATTCAGGTTTAAAAGTGTAGCTGCTGTTTCTTGGGCCTTTTTTAAAGGATGGACAGTCGATGAATTTGTGGGTTAATTCACCTTCATCTTGAAAACAAATCTCTTCTCAAACCACTCTCTGACGGTTAGCATTAACTTATGAATTTAGTGAATTCAGTATGCTGGAGTAAATATCCGGTTGTTTCTGGAAATGGGCTCATTTGTTGTCTTCCTCAAGGGTTAGGTGAGAATATATCATCTCTCCTGGCCAACAGCATAAGGTCAGCTTAGCTTGGCGTAAACACCAGACGCATACAGTACATACGAGTACATAATTATTTTTAAAATATGACCTAACCCATCGATTTCTTAAGTCAACATTTTGAAAATTCAGTGTTAGCATTTTGCACCAGTAACTGTATGGAGGGGGAATAAGGTATAGACCTTTTTTGTACTAGTCTGTAAAAATGCTTTTCTTGTAGCTAACGAGTCTGCGGCGATTGCTAAACCTTTCGAGACTGCCTCAAGTGGCCATTAGCAGAACTGCAATGATCCGTTGTGGTTTTACGAGGGGTTTTGGCCGGGTGCTGTGACGTTCTCGTCATCACGCCATCTACTTAACTTAATTCTAGGCTTTTCCAGTTCGATTCACAAATGTCTAGCACAACACAAAAGCAGAGCTATGCTTTGCAAACAACAGAACATATGGGGAGCTGTATAACTGCTCATTTAGAATTTGATAGATGAGTGAACTATGTTTAAGTGCGTGATAGCTCAGAAACTCTATAAAGAACTGTATGAATGAATAATTGTCCCTTTAGCTTATTAGATAGAGAAAAGACTGTATGTACCTATAAACTTTACATACATTGAAACTCAGTGTTTTATTATCAAGAAATCCAAGAAAAAAACAAGTCGTAACTCTTTTATCCACATTAACTGTTTGAAAACTGAGCTTTGAGCATGTGTAACAGAGACCGGGGCAGGTAGTACTGAAAACAACGTTGATATAGAAACATATCAGCCCTTTGAAATACTGTGAAAATACTAAATACTTCTACTATTACACTTTCCTCTTCTTCTTTTTCTCGCTGAGATCTTAACCACTGACCCTGAACTCCATTCGCTCATGTCTCGAGTGCTCTTAGATCACATTTCATGGCTGATTTGTACATAATGATGTTGTCTCGACTAAGAAGTTGGCTGAGCCTTATGGCTTTGTTAGTTTGCAGGGCGAACATCATTACTTAGTCGGGGTATTGTTACGAGCAGACTAAGCTGTATTCCCCTGCCAGGAAGATGACATTGAATTACATGTTGAAGAATTGGGTCAATAAAAAGCGTCAGTGGCAACAGTGAGTGCGCCTGTGTTGTGAGCCACTCTCTCTCTGGGCGTGTACTGTCTTCAACTTTATTAAATTTACATGAGAATGTGTAATATGTTGGATTTAAAAGAAGAAAGTCTGCGGTGATTCTAGTTGTGTCTGTGAGACTCTTTTTTGTGATGGTTCGTCTCGGCTGAAAATTCTGGGTCACAATGTCTCATTTAGAAGCTTCATTTGAAGCGCCAGGTATTATTGCTGCCGTCTTCTCGGCAGTGCATGCAGAAATGGCTCATTCCTTTTGCAAGGTGAATTTAACATTTGAATAGAGGCCTGTTCTGCACAGATGACCTAGTTGCCTTTTTACCCCTGAAAGCACACAGTTGTGAATGTGAAGGTCGCACTGACGCATGGACGTAACACGCTGGAAGGGCAGAAAAAGCTACAGGTAGGGGCTCGTGCGTTTTATCAGCCCCTTTGAATAAAAGGAAAGTGAATGCTCATACTTTAACTCTCTTTATCTGTTTTTTTTTCAGTGAAAACCTATTTTTCCTCAGATCTTCAGCTCTGTTTGTTGACTCCGGTGAGGTAGCGGGCACCAAAGCGGTTTCCATCTGATCTCGCCCATGTGCATTAACGTGGAGGATGTATCATTAGTGGATAGGGATAGGTTTGCATTAATAGTTAAGAGCAGAGATGTTGTTCCAGCTCTTGAACTGCTTTTACCTTCGCTGGCACCTCAAAGAACGAGTTTTCTGTCTGACATTGCCGCCGATCAAACACTGTCAACCGGCAGTCTGAGCCTTTGAACGCTCAAATCCGTTTGCGTTACCTTCTGACAGAAGAAGATGACTTTGATTTTGAGTTTTGCTGTAGCTTAACAGAAAAGCCTCACTAATTAAATAACATTGTTAACCACATTGAGCAATTTAGACCACGCTGTCATCCCTACCCACACCTACTGCTGTAATCTGCTTACATTCGGATCACTTTTATTTCCCTGCAGTTATTTAACTTCATACGAGTGAGTAGATATTATTAGCATGTGCTAGTGCATTTAGGAATTTCAGTGCAGAGGATGTGAAAATGTTGGCCGTCGCAGACTTATGTGATATTAATACTAACCCTCAAAAACATCTGGTGTTTTAAAATCTGAGGTGAAGCTTCAGGTAAATAAATAAAAAGAGCAAATAGTTTGGGGGATTAGACGAAGATACAGGGATGAAAAAAGGGAAAGATGTTAAGGTGTGTGTGTGTGTGTGTATTTGGGGGGGGGCACTGTAAGATGGCAGCCATGGGGGAATGGTATCGGGCTCAATTATGACGGGCAGTGGAGCGATGCTCAGGAGCAGATGAGCTGAGAGCCAGTCCCGTTGGAAAAGTCAGCTGCTGATAGCTGATAATCCCCGGGATGGACCGAGGACAATCTGGTCACAGATGGAGCCGTCCCATGGTCAGGTGTGACAGTAACTGCTGGCGGCGATGCACCAAATAACAGTGCAGCATGAAAATGCGACAATTGTTAAAGATTCTTGTTGGGTACGATGAAGAGAAGGTGGCACAATGCCCTGATGTTCTGTAGGTGATGGGCCGCACTTTGCTGACCCACTTCTTCATCTCATAGCTTTGCAGTGGCACCAGATGTTCCGCGAAATATGTGGAACAACTGGTTTGTAGGTTACTCCTCGCGTTTGTGAAGATGGCAGTAATTCAGATACTCAGGTGCATACTTGTAACTTGTGCATTGGTTATATTCTCTATTTCTCTGCACAGCTAAAGAAATGCTAACAAAGGACCATACAGTAAATCTGGTATCTGGTAAGTTGGGTGGACCATTGACCAACGTGCTGAAGTGTTCACATGTGATAACTTTCTATTTCATTTCAATTCAGTTTTATTTATATAGCACCAAACTGCAAAAGCAGTCACCTCAAGGCACTTTATACTGTAACCCTAGAATAATACAGGGGAAACCCCGACAATCAGACGACCCCTTTTGAGCCCTTTTGAGCAAGCCCTCTGGAAGAGAGGGAAGGAAAAACTCCCTTTTAACAGGAAGAAACGTCTGGTGGGACCAGTTATTGCAAACAGGATGAGACTTTTGAAACTTTTGGAACAGGAGAAGTCTGCGTACTTGTATCGCTCTAACGCAGGGTTTACAAAGGGACAAAACTTATGTTTACAGTTGAAGTGTCTCGTCTAACTGTACTAAGTGTGTCCTTGACACACACAAGCTCGTTTCTTTCTTTCAAAGGTGACTATCAAAGTATTTTATGTTCTGTATTGTTACCATCCACGCTGTTTGTTTTCAGTCTTCTTAACTGCTTTTAATGGAGCGTTACTGTGCCTGTTGACTTATTACCACCCCCTCTATGTATTCCATTGGGAGTCTCCTTGTAGCTGAATAAAGCACAGAAGAATAGGGACTCACTTGTTCAAAACAATGCTCCATAGTGCTGAAGGTAAAATGAAACTGAAGTTCCTTGTAGGACACTACATCATTGCTCATTGTGATCACTTCTACGCAATATAATGTAGGGAAATGCTGGCTTGTAGTATACCTGCACAATAGCATTAAAAAGAAGATAACTGTGCACATTTTCATATTATCTATCAATGGAGTCATTGGTAGTGACAAAAGAGAACCTCCTTTAATGAGGAGACCGATCTTGGTGTGATAGGGTTGTGACTTTTTGATTGTTGGTTTGATAAGTTCGTGGTCAACACTAGGCCCAATCCCTAAAAGTCAGTGCGTCAGTCTTCAGTTGAAAATCCCAGACTTGACTCTGAATCTTCAGTTTGAGCAATTTGACTGACAAAATCCGTATTTGTTGATTGGTGTCTGATGTGCTGGAGGAGTGGGAGGAGGTTTCAGATACTGTCTGACCATCCAACATTCAGCTGGGGCAGACTCTGCTGAGCGTGGAAAAAAACCTGTTTCAGATTTGACAGTGTTTCTGCTTGCAAAGTTGTTAGTGGCATTGCACAATGTGACCACCTTCTCTCAGTGAAAATGAAAGATATCCAGGTCATAGCTGACAGTCTGCCACCGGGGGAAAGATGAAAAAAGTGGCTGCATCTCAATCTGATTTGGTGCCATGCTGAGGCATGTTTGTATCCATAGAGCAGGAGGCACTTTGGAATAAAGAAGCAGAAGGCTCCATGTTTCCATTAGCAGGAAATAGACGCCTTTTCGACCTTTTCATTACCTTTGAAAAGAACATGGGTCCAGGCATTGCTGCACCAGATATGCTTCTGACAAATCACACTTGTGGCGTGCAAACCTGATGTCTCTTGAGCAAAGGAAGCAACACGCTTTAGTCTGAATAAATTCGGTGTCACGCTGCCTCAAGCAGCAAAATAAAAAGTTGTGTTCATTGATGTTTTTTTCCCCCAGACATGAATCAAAAAGCTGATCTTAAGAGAAAAATCGAGCACCAAACATCGACAGAAAATGTCATTTGGGAGAGGTACTTGTGATTAAAAACTGTTTCAACGCCTCATCAAACACTAACACCTCTGATAAATAGAAAAATACTTGCTTAGGGATGCCCCAAACTGTGAGGTGACTTTTTGTGAAGGCTAATATTCATGACTAGTGTGCTCATTTTTCTGCTCACATGTAAATGAAATTTTCAAATAACCCACGCATTGCTGGAAGATTTTGACTGGCGTGTTATAGCAGACAAAAAGAGATGGTGTGCTAGTAAATGCCACACGAAATAAGGTAATAAAATGTCAAGTATCTTCACTTGTAAAAACAACTCTTTCTATATTTCATTTAAATGCAATTTTTTTTTTATCCCTAACATTCACGACAGGGGTCATCTATCGGGAATTAAGTTGTATTGAACTGACATTTCTGCGAGGCGTATTGTATTGACAGGCTAACACATGTAAATAATAGCTATAGAAATGCATTTGGAATAAGACGTGCGGTAGCAATAAATGAAATCCAGTCAGGATCGTTGTGGGGAGCGGGGATGAGGTAAGGGTTGGTAGTTTTCTTTTTTTAAGTGTGAGTAGTAAGACGTTTTACATCATACACGTGCTTTCCTGAGCTGTTAAAGGCAACAGTTAGACCTGTGTAAGAGGACTTTATTTTCCTGTTTCTAGAAGGAACATTGCTTTCCTTTGGCTTGCTGAATTAATGAGCTACAGTAGTAACACTGTGAGAAATCAAAGGCTAGTCTGCTGACTTAGCCCCTGAGGGCAACAGCTAATATTTTAGGGCTTCTGCTGTAGCGAGTGGATAACGGCTCCTGTTGCATTTGCGCATCGCTGTTAAGAAACGCAGGTAATTAAAAAAGAAGAAGTTAATAAAAGCTAAACAATGAGATGATTAGATAATAACCGATGGTTTTGCAATGGCGTTTAAGCAAATGCATTCACTCGGACTGTTTACTTGCATGCAACCATAGTCTGCACACATGTAAGTGGTTGGTAGAAATCAGGCAAGCTGACAGCTGTCTTATAGATTCTGCATATTAATATGAGAGTATGGATGGCTACAACGGTGGTTTTAAATGTTATTTACATTTTTTTTTTTTGTACAATTTTGGTGACCGTTAAGTTGGGCATGGGCAACGTTCGTTTAACGTGACACAAAGCAAACTGAGGACATAACAAACATAATCAAAGGGGAAATGGAAAAAGTTTGATCTTATGATAAATCTTTTTTTTTTTAAAACATAGATTTTAATAGTCGCTGCATACGTGACAATGTTCACGCAGTTTCTTTCAGATTGGCCCGCCCATTAAGGAGGAGCTAGGGTGCATACAGACGGATATACAGAGATACATTAATGATCTTGCTATGATCACTGTAAAGTTCATCAAAGGTTGGTAACATTTAATGTGAATAACAGGGTACAGTGGGTAAGGATGGTTACTACTTCTGTATAAAGCAGTAAACATCCTCTTTGCTATATAAGTAGACAGTGAGTGCAACATAGCAGATTATCTAAGATCAGTTTTACTGCAAAACAGTTTAAGTAAAGAAGGAGGTAAAGAGCACAGTCCTGAATCACTGCCAAAAGCTTTAACAGCTTTACAGGATCTACTATATTTTGTAAAAATTGACACTTTGCGCTCTTCACAACAGATGTTACTAAATACCCACAGATCATGTGGATCATCACCAATCTGCATGGCAACAAGGAAAATGAGTGTTGAGCAAATCTGCTACCTGGTATGCTTTAAACACAGTGCAAACATTAGCTTTCTGGGGACTTCCACTGTAGGTGTGTGTGTGTGTGTGTGTGTGTGTTATCATCATACAGAGCCGGGGTGCCTCATCAGAACACAGATGCGCCCTGATTAAGGGCGAGCACAGCAATGACAGAACTGCATTAGTGTGATGTATGTGTTGTTAGCCAGCAAGCAGCTAATTCCAAATTTAACACCTGATTCACACAATGCAGTCACACCTGAGTGCAAGCCAAGATTTACTACCCTTGTCAGACCACTGATGGCTTTTATAAGTAATTTTTCGGACTCCCCGATTCATCCTCTCTCGGCGTCGCTGATAATGAATTATGATTCTGGGTAAAGATTCAGCTTAAAAGTAAAATTATAGTCATTTGGAAACTAGGTTGGCGTCAGAGTCACTTCGCTAGAGGGAAAGCCCCCTTAACTTCACCGCACACCCGTGAGGTTTCTTGAAACTGTTTTAAAAGACAAATTTATCTTCATTTCCGAACACGCAGAATGAATGAGCCACTTTTGTGCGTGGCGCCGTGCGCCCCAAAACTGGAACTGCCGAAGTGACGCTTAGCAGTGAACTGTTTTCCCTGCAGCTCCTACATCACGCGTTAAACCTCAGATATCGGGCTGACATTTGTGACAAAGACTTTTGTGTTTAATGCTCTGTGAGGTCCTCATGATGGAAAACAAGGGTACGAGTCATGTTAGGCACCGCGGGCTTTAGTCTGCTGACAACCTGTGTGATTTTGAACAGGTGTATGCGCTGCCTCGTCCCATCTGGACTCGGTATAATTCCCAACCTGCTATTTGTCCCGTTTTAGTGCCCCTCACAGTGAAGCAGCAATGTGTTTGTGTGTGTCATTGTTTGTGTGGCTGGTGTGTATGGTTGTAGTTCCAGGTCAAGCTGGTCCTATATAATCACGGTTATGTCAGCAGCTTGGCCGCTCATCACGCCACAAGGATAGCAGGCTTTGACATTGAGCATCCCCCATCCCCCGTGCCCATCACCCCCCACCCTTCCCTCCTTCTCCACACACAAATGCTCACACCATCAGGGTTATTATACAGTAATGGATGTGGAATTAAAGCAGTAACCTTACTATTACAAAAGTCTAACAGATGACCAAAGGGGACCTGGTTCAAGGTCTGTGGGGCCCAGTGATGCCTCAGATGAGCTTGCAAGGGAGATGTGCACACCCTCTTGTCACTGGCATTGTGGGGGCTTCAACCAGAAGATCTGATTTCCATAACTGAACTGAGGAGAGAGTCAAAGTGGAGCAAATATGGAGGGAAATCCAGAGCAGAGCAGCTGAATCAGACAAGTTTCAGGCCTAAAGAGCAGAGCTGAAGATGTAAAGAGCTGCAGACAGGTGTGGACAAGAAAAACTTTAATTACCTGGGATTTTGTGGGACTTCAAATTACAGTATGACCATCATACTATATTCAGTATGAAAGAAAACCAATGATAATGATGATAAACTCACCAGGACGGTGTTTACAGAAGTCAGAAAATGTACGGGAGTTGGAGATATTTTAATCTTAGGCTTCTATAAAACTTAAAACCTTTTAAGATCTTAAAGATCTGGATCAGGAAAAGTATGTAATTTATATTTAGTCTGTTAATGTAGCATTAAAGACTATGGTGCCATTAAAAAAACAACAACTTTAAAACTGGCTAGCAAGCTAGCATAAATAAAAGTAATCAAACAGATCATATCAGAACTAAAGTCAAGTAGTGATGTAAAGCTCTGGATGTGCATCTGTGCTAATAGGAAATGCTACAGTGGAGGATGTCTGCTCCTTTTGGGGGGGGGTTCAGTTGAGGCTGGTCTGATTGAGTGTGCAGCTGCATGTCACTTGATTACCCACCCAAACAAACACACACTCTAAAAGTTGTCGTGTCTGTGCCTGTTTTTGTGACAGAATTTGTTAGCCTACATTTGTGTGTAAAGTGGCTGTGAGTGTGTGGGGTGCGAGTGTGCGCATTTATGTGGGTGTGTGTTCGTGTGTGAGGATTTGCCTGAGGACAGCAGTCATGCTCCATTAATTAGCACAGCAACCTGCTGACTTTCAAGTGGCAGTGGCAAAATTAACCCTGCATCGCTGAAAGACCCCAGAAAAAGCCTCTGTTATTCTAGCCTTGATTACCACTCTTAGCGCTTTCTTTGCACGGACGTGCCTACATTTCTACATGCAGACTGCACGTGTGATCGTGTGTGTCTGTGGACACATCTGTGTGTTTGTCATGCCATCAGATATCATCTCTCAACTGG
>VOQK01018547.1:40251-51686 GCA_015052645.1 Benitochromis conjunctus
TCATAGCAGTATCATAGACATTCATGCAGATACACACACGCGCTCACATATATATACTTCCAGGGGGGCCTGGTGACCTTCCCCGTCTGCCCTCTCCTGCCCCTGTCCATGTTAAGTGTCAGCTCTCCTATGTCATCCCGCCTTCAGCGTCAGCTCCCTCAAGGCTGGATCAGAACTACCGTACTCGGGCCAGGAAAAGAAATCCCTGCCAGGGCTCCAACCACCACCACATGTACCTCTTTCCTCTCAGAGAGCAGCCCCAGTACCCAACCCGTAAATCGTCTTTATTTTCAAACACCAAAAAAGAAGAGACCCCGAGACAGTCGAGACTGTGCCTGGAACGGTGATCGAAACAACCAGGGGGTGTGCTCGCTTGTCGCCTGAGCTCATTTCAAGACGTTTGGCATTCTGAGTTAGCGCCACAGATCAGGCTCGCCTCTGGTGAAATATAAAATGTTGCCTTGTCTCGCAGTGACAGCAGCGTTGTCGCAAGCAGACTCGGGAGAAAGTCAATAAGACTGTCGAGTTTTTCACAGGCCCTGCCAGTCATCAGATTTGAGCGCAGAGCTTTCGTTTTTAGCTTTAAATCCAAATCGCTTTCTGATTTGGCAGGTTTGTTTTGATCTAAGTTAGAGTTCAGTGTTTTCTCATTTTGAACTATCACGACTTGTGAGCATGTGTCTGTGATGTGTGCAGCGAGTGTGTGTTATCGCAGCAATGGGATCTGCAATGCCTGGCATCCAATTTCCACACACACACACACACGCACACACACACACACACACACACACACACACACCTCCTTGTGTCCAGGGATTTCACTTCTCCAGTTCAGGAACTTTTCAGCTGTGTCTTTTATTCGAGCGCTGATCCACAGCTTTTCTGTGCAGGATGTTCTTACCTGTTCTAAAGACTTGATGGATTTTATTATAAGCTGAGTAATTATTATGCTGTTGCTTGTAATGTACATGAGGAAATCTGGTCTTTTCTTTGCTTTCTAATCCAAGCTGCACATGTTAGCATGGCCAGCTAACAAGCTTACGTCTAAACACAAGTATTACTGCAAAAGCAAGGTGGCATTATGAAGTTAAATTAGGTGTCGTTATGGTAATTTAAAGTAATTGTTGTTTTCTCATATTTGCCAAGTAACATTTGTGCCAAACACATTACTTAGGCTTTCCTTAAAAGCATTTATTCTTATGATTTTGTAAATTAAAATATTGCGAAGCTAAGCTTCCATACGGAGCTTTACTATATAGACAAAAGTACTGGATCCAATAGCCTGTGATGAATAGCCAGTCAGCTCCATGGGTATTTTAAATATGTGTTTTTGGCACCTCTGAAGCATGGCTGCACACAAAAACATGCTGAACTGTTCTTATTTTATACCTCTCCAAAAACCAGTAAGTCGATGGCTGTGGACTGTGGTGGCTTATAAGTTGGATTATAACTTGTGGCATCCCCTCCCTCACTGAGCAGTAAGACTGGATCCAATATCAGCCGCAGCTGTTGTGCACCATGTTGACAGTCCTGCCTGATATATAGCTATGTGCTTGTTAGTACGAATGTAAAGGGTTTATTTGAAATTGCTCAAATTAGACGTGTCAGTATAAATATTGCAAAAACATAACTTATCCGCTTTAATTTGACAGGTGAAAATGAATGGAAGTCAGGATGCAAACGTGTTTGTTGTGCATAAATACAGATGTTTCTTTTTTACCTTATAATGTCGCTACAGGTACGGCACGCTTGTCACAAGTTTGCTGGGATTTGTTATAGCAAGTGGGTGCTGCCAGACGCATTTCCGGACAACAGTCTCAGCAACGCGACAATAAGAGCAGCCTGTCTAATTGCTGGTATATTTTGTGCCACTCCAGCTTTGTTAGCGAAGAATCAATATGTTGTGATCTAAACTGCCGTACCTTCCAGCAGCTCCGACACCTGTTTGACAGGCTCTCAGCTGGCCATTTACCGCATTAGAATAAGCAAGTCCAATTAATTTTTATGTAATGAGAAAAGATCAAGTAACAAAATCAAAGAAAGAGAGAGAGACAGAGCGAGATTGGTTTCGAGGAAAAATATCTAAACAGACATTTGCCAATCCGGCTAATAATATCCTCATCTAGTAGTGTTTCGTCAGTCATCAGCCATTGCTTCACTTAATCATCAGTGATTTGGCTGATAAAAGCGAGTTTTGATGATTTGATAACAAATGATATCGGATGGAGAGAGAGAGAGAGAGCGAGAGAGCGACCCGTGCCGAGGAAAGATGTTGGCGGGGGAAAAAGAAAAAGAACGACCCCTCAGAGCGACATCACAATAATTAGCATAGCGGGAGAGAGAGGCGCAGTGCGAGAGAGATAATCATAGCGCCTTAATGTCTGCTGAATGCTATTAATCAGCAGCATTACCCATAGTGCCCTGGCTTTTCTGCACAGTTATCTCACGGTGCGGGGGTGATGATGAGCCTCCCCTCTCGATCCAGAGCCGTGTCGGGCGGTGTGTGTAAGTGTGTTTGAAGTGTGTGGTCTTTGTTCCTATATTTAACATGTGAAGTTTTCTACCTGTGTATCATATCTGCTTTGTCCTCCTCACACAAACACACACATAAGTCCTGGAGGCCTGGAGTATCTTGCAGTAACAGGCAGACATTACTTTCTAATCTGGGTAAGTGACCCAGCGCCGCAGCAGGTGTCGATCTGTTCTCCCACAGTGCGTGTCTCTGAATGGGTTTAATGGACCCGCGGTTCACCGGAGGTTAGAGCAACACGGGACTTTTTGTGACCGGGAGGGAATCACAAGTGAAACTGGGCTAGTAGGAACATGTTTTCTCGCTTGTAATAACCTTCCCTCAACGTGCCTTGTTTACTCATTCTGTATTTAGCATTTTCCTACGTTTCCCAGGGATCTTTTCAGCAGCCTCGGAGGACCTGTTCAAGTGTCTGCTTTTCAAAAGTAAGAGGTAAAGTGTAAAAGGATGTCAAGAGTTTTTTTCTGTCTTCGAGCTGCGCTGAATTCAAGTCTACAGAGGCCGCTGTCACCGGGAAACTTGACATCCTCTTCTATAATATATTGTTCCCATTGTCATTGTTTGTCAGTGCTAAACAGTGGAGTAGGAGGAAACCCTCGCTCTTTGATTTCAAGGGACTGACATCAGAATGTGGCAGTCAAGTCTGATGTGTTATGATCCCTAAAACATTTTGTGAGATCATTCTCCGTTACTGTGTTTGTATTCAACATGACGTGCCCTGTTTTCTGGGCTCAACCAAACATTTGCAGACAAACAGAAAGGAAAGCGGTTGCCGCTGAATGTACACCTTTGGCTTTCATCCACCAGTACCATCATTTTCACACATCCAAAATCCTGAGTGGAAATGGAAGAAACGTACAAAAGAGAGTGTATTTTTTATGCCGTGTTGAAGTGGAAAGGTTGACATATCACTAAAGGGAGGGGAAGATAGGCAAAGATAGGAAGAGATTTCTAAAGGCTGCCTCTTCTGCTCTACAGATAAAGCTTCGAGTTCATGCTTCCACTTTATCTGAAAGCCCAAATAATAAAAATACGGCTGCATCATTGATTAGAAAACACAAGTGCCGTTACTGGTTAAAGTCTGGCTTCAAAATCAGAGTAATAGTTGCTTAATTTATCAGGTCTGCGTCTTTACCTAATGGCACAGGATTTGCTTCCACCATTCACAGATAATAGGTTGTACAGATGTTTGTGGTGCCCAGAGTTTTTAGGTTTGAGTGAACTATACTGACAACTTTTAAATAGAAAGGTATGCAGTAGTTATTCAAGGACACTGGAACGTGATTTTAAATATGAGTTTTTTTCCTTCTTTTAAAATCAAGACTTATAGAAATATTTATGACTAATACAATATTCTCAGTCATACTTAGTTGTACTTTTGTGTGTGTTTAGGGCAAATGCAAAAATGCTTAGATGCTAAACACAGTAAATACTGCTAAACTGTGCATATTTTCTCTGTAAATATGCATCCATTCTAATGTTAGCATTTGGCTCCAGATAGCTAAAGATGCAAGCATGACTATAGACGCCTAATAAACGCTCTATTTGTCAGTCACAAGTTAGATCCTCCTCGCTGTGGTTGCTTCACAGGTCAGAGTTGAGTCCACTTCACTTAAGCAGCAGTTACAGTATGGAAAATGGGTCGCAGGCCACGGCACAATCAAACTTACAGCAAGCATGTGTAATGATCTTGTTTTGTTTTTCAGTCGTTGCTTCAAAGACAGGGACCAGGTTTGCGACCACTTTCAGTCAGTTTCAGTCTCCAAAACGAGTCTGGTGCGTGAAGATTGAGATAAAGTGGCAATAAGACGGAGTCGGTCTGCTTACATCCAAACTGTTTATGATAATAGGACAATTCTCTGTGACTAATAGGTGAAGATAACATATCTACTGCTGCCTGTTGAGAACTGTTACAGAGAACACAGAAGTTAACATTAAACAGAGATTAGCTACTGCGTTCACAGTCCAGCCAGAACCTGCAAACCGAGGTAGGCGCTCCAAAACCATGTTTTTATATCGGACTATAACCACAACAACACCAGTTGGCGAGTCAAGTCCCCTGTTGCAAAGAGATGCATCACAGATGAGGTGTATTCATTGGTGTGGACTGATCTCAGTTGATTGAATTGGTTGGCATTTATAAATTAGTACTCAGTTACTTGCAAACATTCACCAATGTGTCTGAGAGTGATTACAGTCGGTCTGAGTCAGACCGCGGCTGCTTGGATACGTGCGATCACCTTGTGATTGAAAGTGGTTATCCAGAGGTTGAGGGTGTTGCTCAACCACTGGATGATCAGTCGGTCACTGCATCGGCTCGCAGTCAGAGGCTATATGCAAAAAAAATGCATTCACTGAGAGGGAAACCACCTTTTTTCCCTCGTGACAGGGAGATTATCATCCTGGTTTTACTGTTGTGTCAGTTAGCCACATGCCCGTTGTGCCTGTTATTACTACATATTACATTTTATTGATATTCCCTCCTTGTTTCTAGTCTCTAATTATGTGCGCATCTCTTTAGTCTTGGTTGGCATTGATGGTGCTGTAGCTGTTTGTACTTTTTCAGACGAATGCTTCAAAAACACATAAAAAACATGAATGCAGGTAATAAAATACCATCATGCCAGTATTTATATTACATCATCACAGAAAGGTAGCAGACAGTCACTGACTCATATATATTTGAGATATTAGATTAAATACCGTGCACAGCATTTATGATTTAAATATCGACTAGCCACGCCCCTCAGGCTTTTTGTCTTTTTCGTCACCTGTTTTGCCCTCTGCTCGCCCCCGCCCCCTCCCCGCCCGGCTCCATTTCCAGCCGTCAGGGAATCCTGCAGTGCATCTAGGCCGATCCACCTCTACACATCATTTATCACTATAAACATTGCTCATTGCTCCAAGCAAATATGTTTATTGTTGTCATTCACTCATAGGCCATTTATTTAATGTGTTTTCTCTCTCTCTCCTTTCACTCTCCACATCTGCGTTCATTGTGCGGCGCGAGTGCATTGTGAGGAAATCAAACGCATATTTAACGATAATGGACTGATGTGCGAGTGAATGGAGGGAGATTGGAACAGAACGGCGTGCTGGAAAATCAGATCCCAACATCTCCAAGGTACAAACATAATAGGAAGTCAAAAAGAATGCCTTTGCGCCTCAGCTGTTGTGAGTTCTCCTTTTGTCAGTCAGGGCTCGGCCATCTCTGTCATTGTTCCGCTTTTTAGAGAAGGAATTGGATTTTTTTTTCTCCGTGGGTTTTTCTCCCCTTGTGCGTGGCAGACTTAATTAGGACATTTCTCAGTGATTTGTTCACAAAGGGACACTGGCTGTACCTTTGACCGGCTCATTTTGAATAGAAGTGGACAATGCCAGCCAGAAATTGCTAATGGCATTTTATGAAAAATAAGCAATCAAGCTGCTGGGCAGTGATTTATCAAAATGAATTCCAGCTGTAGATGAAGTGCAACCTGTTGGTTTGCGTCTTTCTGCTTTTCCAAAATGCATTATCGACTAATGAAGTCTGAGCTATATGAGAAAGTAGAGTTTGCAAAACTGACAAGAGGGACAAAGAAAAGGTTGCATGGACCCACACAGGTTTATTTCCTCTGCAGGCTCGTACAGTAAACAGTGACATGAGTGATACTATGCACACGTGCTTGCACATACTTGTACTCATTCCCTAAAATGACAGATTGCCCTTTACCTCATCAAACTGCAAATACTCAATCATGCTAACTAAGGTAATGCAAGCTTTTATGGCATTTAGCCAACGCACACACACACACACACACACACACATATATATATGTATATATACACACACACACACACACATTTGCACAGCTATCTTCACAAAGGGAAAAGGTCAGCATTTTAATGGCTTTCCTCCCCGTGGTAATCGCCTTTTTGGTTAGCTGTGCAAAGTAAATGAAAAGATGTCGACCCATGTGTGGGGTTAACCTATGCTGCTCCATTTCAATAAGTGACGTGCCATTAGCCTCACCCTCCACTGCGAGCTCCGTGAAGCCGGGTAATTCACTGACTCATTTTGCTGCACATCAGCGAGCGCTGGGGGAGGGGATTTCCCCGCTAAAGTCTTACTGCATCACCATTGTCTCAACATGACTCCTCGCCACCATATGGTTGGAGAGCTTGGAAAGTTTAGGGGGGAAGATCAAGTTCATCTATGGACATGAAGTCAGCCCATTAGGATTTGCCTCCATCATTTTATATATATATATATATATATATGTAGATATATAGCTGGCCACAAATGTGCCAGAGGGACAAGTTTGGCTTATTGCAAATTGGTGTAAACAGTTCAGCAGATGGTCAAAACAAAAGAAGGTGAGATATTTAGCTTGTTTGGACTTTTATGCCAGAATTGAATCCTGGAATTTAAGCAAATTAATCTATGATTTAAAATGAAAGCTTGGCATTTAGGAGAATACACATAATTGCTTTGAGCAGAGATAGATGATAAGATTAATTCCTAACATGTCCTTCGTGTCCTTGTGGCATTACGGTAAATATAAAGCTACCACCAGCATAAATATTGGAATCAGGGAAAAAGGCTAGCCTTGCTCTGCACAGAACTTTGCTTTTTTTTGCAGTCTGTCTATCATTTGTCCATGTTTCCACTCTAATCTCAATCGCTCGCCTCAGTCCAGTTTAAAATGGTAGACTCTCAGGTCACTTTGCATCACCAGCGGTTATTTCTTCTGACGTCACTATAAGTTGGATGATTTCCCTGATATTCCATGGTCTCTGGACCCTTTCACACTTCCTGTGTTTACTCCATTTTAGTAGTGCAGCGTACGATTCTGCTTCTTCTGATGTAGGTAAGGCATTCATTCTGTGTTCCTGTATTCCACCACAAAGCACAAATACATCACAGGTTGTGCAGATAAAACAGAAATTACTTCCGCCCTACCATAAAATCCTTAAATATTTGGGAAATGCCATTTTCACAAAGTAAAAACACTGAAGGAAACGTGTGCTTGGGATTCTTGACTTGCAAGAAGGCCTACCTCTAAGGAAATTATGCACACTGTATTGAATATGACTTTAGTTCTGTCCTGTTGAGCTCATCACATATTGAAAAGGCTGACTGAACTAAATGTCTTTGCATTTTTAAGTCAAAGGAGCTGGCACTTCATGCTGCTAGCAAATGCAGCTAATTACAGTCTGGATTCCTTCATCGAAAAGTCTGGGTTTTACCAGACAAACAAGGGAAAATTAAAATTTGCATTCAGGTCTCTAATGGAAGGGGGGGCGGGGGCAAGCTAATAGGTGTAAACAGAATAAGGCGAGTCCTGTGAATGTAGTAAAGTGCAGCATTGCTCCCCTCTTGCTGCAGATGAAGCCCTCCTGATTGGTTTAAGAATACACGCTTGCACAGATAATAAGCATAAAGCCATGTGGAAAAATTTCACAAAGTCCACAAGGGTGCCCTTCAGGGAGGAGAGAGGAGTGACAGAAGGGTCCGGAGTCAATGTTGTTTCCACGCTCGCCGGCTCGCGTCACGTCCTAATCCTTCCCCCTGGAACCCAGGCAGCGTTAAACTAGCTGAAATGAGTGCCATGCAGGGAGTAAATGGAGGGAGACGACCATCCACAATGGCCCTGGAAAGTAGCTGCTCTTGTAAACGGGAGGATTAGAGGGAAAGAAATCCTCCTCTCCTCGTGTAGGCGTACCCACAGAGACAAAGCCCGGTGTTTACACTCTCTTTCTGCACGTATAGCCCTCCAACCCCGGGTCTGCTGTGTGATCAGCCGAGCGTAGTCGGAGCGAACACTAGGCGATGAACTGCTCATTTCGTCTCATTCTGGGTGGAATATACTGTACCTTAGTTGTTTTTATCCACGCCAGCAGCATGGCAATGGTTACTGGGTAGGTTAGGCAGCTGATGCGACCCTTTCGTCGAAACAGGATCAATAAAATGTTGCGCAGACTTTCAGTATACACAGAGAATAAATATTCCTTATTCTCCATATGCTACTGACCTGTTGACCTGTTAAATACTTTGTATAGACACTTTTTCTTTTTAACAAATGTATTTTAATGACCAACCATCCAGCCCTATCACAAGGGTGACATGCTTGTGTGGAATATTGTGAATCCAGTTGTCACGATTGTCATGTTTGAGTAGCTACTGAAGTCATTCTCATGTTATCCTTGTGATTATTTATGCCTTCTAACATTGGTAACTGGTTTAAAGCAGGTCTGTCCATGTATTTGGGAATGAACCCTAAATCTTACTTAAGGCATTCACTGCATTTATTTCTGTGCATCAACTCGTCAGATTGTTAACAACTTGAGTGCAGTTCTTGCTAAGCAGCACCCATCAGACGGGCTGTGACTAATCACTCAGCCATCGTGTGTCCCTATCACATTAACACTTTAAAGTGAGCTCATTAAATGGTGGCCCTGAAGGTCTCCGTGTACACGCAGGTACCGGCAGCCTGCCATTTGCATTCCACACCTGACCCACTGTGATTTGGAAAACAGGCTTTCCAGGGAACGTGGACAGGCATGACTGGAGAAAACAGAGCAGCCCCATCACCTCTGCCTTGCTAGCCACCGTCCCCCCCATGCTACCCCCCTAGGCAACATTTTACGCCGCTCAGCTCCTTTCCGTCTTGCTCTGTTGCACTTTGCCCTCTTTTTTTTCTTTATAAAAACTCCTTTGTTCCCTGAATTCGTCCACCTTTCATCTCTTCTTTTAATGTCAATTTTTCCAACCTGCATCCTGGAACTGCGTCGTCCCGGCTCTTTTGTCATTCTCTTATGACACAAATGGTGCTGCAGTACTATTAAATGCACGTGTATCAGCACAATGTGATGTCCCCCCCCCAAAATGGATAGAATTCAAGGTAGGTGAATGGGAAAAAAGGCCAGGCATTATAGTGGGCACCTGATGATCTATTTAGAGATCTATGCAGCTAACGAGCACTTCATTTTCAGGTCCTGCAGTCTCTGATGACACATAAATAACAGTGCATTTCATTATGCAAATATCGGGCAGAAAGAAGGTGTGGGCTAAGGACCGTGGGTGGATTTGCACCTTGTGTTCGTGTGTCCGTGTGTCAGACTGCAGACCGTGTTCGCTTGATGGAGCCATTCGGTCTCATAGACGTGTCCCCCAGAAATAATGTCTGCTAATGTCAGTGTTCCTCCGAGGTGTCTGTGGTGGCATGCCGGGCGCCCTCCGTTCACGCCCCATTTTCCTGTATGTCAAACAGCCATAAAGCCTCATACTCAAATTGAAAATGGTAAACGTGCAGCTAAGGGTTTTTCTCAATCAAAACGGGGCTTTGTAGTTTGAACGTGGCGTCTAATCAGTGATGCTCCTCAAACATTGTCAAAGATTGCCTTCCAAATGTTCAGAGTAACAAAGTATAGTGGAGCGAAACGCAGAGCACATGTTCATTAATAACAAGTCTTTGGTGTAAATATGGAAGCTAATCAGACAAACCTCGCCTTATGAGGTAATCAGCAGAGATATACGTGTGTGTGTGTGTGTGTGTGTGTGTGTGTGTGCGTTTGTCTATGTGTGATCGTGCTCCCAGGTAATTATAGCAGACAGCTGCCATGGCATCCTGGATCAGTCCCACGTCAACAAGCCGCAAGCACACTCTGATGCGCGTACACACACAAACACACACACAAAATAGGCCCCACATCAACGTGGCGCCATTATTAGCGGGCTGATGCCCAGATTTGTGTCATTTTATTCAGAGTCACAGATAAGCCCAGAAAAATTGTGTCTGCGAAGCCTCCGGAGTGGCTCGTGCAGAGACGAGATGCACCTGCCGTGCAACACAGGCGAAGGAGCTGCTGCTGAGATAGCGCAGAGACAATGATTTCAAACACTGTTGCGAAGATAGAGACGCCGTCATGCAAAATCAAGCCGTGCCTTAGACAGAAGACAGGGATGCCGGTCAGTCTCGCCCAGCTGGCAGAGGTTGAAAACACTGAGGCTGGGTGCACTTCTCCATATTTAGCCCCTCTTCTTTCCACACCTGATCTTTTCCTTGATGCACCCTGATCTGTCAACCCCTTTCCTCCCTCCTTCCTCTCTGCTGTCTGTCGGTCTCGCTCTCCCCCTCTCTCTAGTCTGTGCTGTGTTCGCCAGGCATGGTGTGGTATCATGCCTGCATGCATCATGGACCCGCTAACAAATTACATAGAGTAGCCACTCCGCTTCCCCTCTCACTCAGCTGTCAAGTGGAGCCACTGAAGCATTCTCGCTCCTCTCCTCTCCACTTCCATCTATCCATTCAGTCATCCCCCCATCTCACCATCCAGCATTCCTCTTTCTACCACACTTCTTTGCCTCCCCACCCCCTCGTACGCTATACCTGCACACCCATAAGGGCTGCAGGTATAGCGTATGATCTCCCTCCCCTTTGTCATCCCCTTCATCTATCCATCCCTCTCCCATTACTTCATCTTCCACCTTTGCTCACAGGCACGTGAAGAAAGCATCTCTGTGCTTTAAAGGCCTGCTATAGAGCCATTTATACATGTTGTCCAACTGAGCTGAAAAATACAAAACTGTTATATATTTAAAAAATATATATATATATATATATAAAAAAAAAAAAATCCCCTCTCGCCCCTGCGGGCGGTGTGTATCCTCCAAGCTCGGGTCCTCTACCAGAGGCCTGGGAGCTTGAGGGTCCTGCGCAGTATCTTAGCTGTTCCTAGGACTGCGCTCTTCTGGACAGAGATCTCCGATGTTGTTCCTGGGATCTGCTGGAGCCACTCTCCTAACTTGGGAGTCACTGCACCGAGTGCTCCGATTACCACTGGGACCACTGTTACCTTCACCCTCCACATCTTCTCGAGCTCTTCTCTGAGCCCTTGGTATTTCTCAAGCTTCTCGTGTTCC